>CAJNDV010032330.1:117582-164478 GCA_905221635.1 Symbiodinium sp. CCMP2456 | reverse complement strand
GTTGTTGTTGTTGTTGTTGTTACATTGTTGTAGAGTCGTCGTCGTTGTCGCCATCGTCACTGTCGCCGTGGTAGTGGTAGTGCTAGTGACAGTGGTGGGTATGGTACAGTAGTGGTGCCAGTAGTGGTGTTGGTCGCGGTGGTTTTCGTGGTGGCGGTAGTCCGGTAGTGGTAGTGGTAGTAACAAGTAGCACTAGTGGTCCTCCGCCTGCTCGTCGTTGAGGTTTTGAAACTCACGATCTGACAAAACAGTCGTTTCGGCTTCGAATCAGCACAACATCTTGCCTTCAGAGGTTGCAGGCTCGACTCTAGGCAGTGTCGTCCCTGTTGGGTCTCATTACGTGGTGTTCGTTCGTCGTTACTTTCTTTCCCGCCTTCCACCTCTACTCTCAAAGTGAAATGGCTCCTCCCTGCTCCATGCTATTCCGTGCTCCGGCCTGTCCAGACTTCAGGAGCTTCAGTTTCTGCGAAGCGATTCCGCGAAGCTCGTCAGCAAGACCGCCACAAGTGGTGTGCTGCACCTTGTCTATTCACGCTGGCTCACTGCGCCCTACCACCTTGCCGGCAAAGGCTGAGCGCCCATCGGCATCCCACGCACCCTTCACACTCAGCTGCTTGGACTCATTCATTGCTTCCACCAAGTGCTTCAACAAAGCCTCGGCATGCTCCCAAAGCGGCGAGCATGAGGCTGCACAACAAGGAAGCCTCAAGTGCCAAGTGCTGGGCCGCGAAGGAGGCGCAGCCAAGCGACTGCCCACCCACCATCTTGGGATGCCTCTCCAAGCAGAAATACCCCTAACATCTTGCGACAACAGATCTTTCCCGGCTGCGAGGATATGAGCCCCTTCGGTCCAGCTTTGTAACGTATAAGTGTTGCTTTCTCTTGGGTTCTTGACTTTGCCCTCGGCCCCAGTCGGGCCTTGCTGGAACCGTTCGACGATCCATCCATTCTACAGGGTCGGATTGTTTCAGTGAGCGAACGTGAGAAAGTTAGTGGGGTGTTGATGCGACTTTCTCAGCTTTGCGTTCTTTTGGGTGGAGTCTCCCCCGCCAGGCTTGGTCCGGCTCACCGGCGCCAACAGTCAGGGTAAATGCGGAACATGAAAGTCAGCAGTTGTCGTGTGACTACTTCAGAAACCGTTCGACAAAAGCAGCATTGGTGTCCCTCTTCGAAGCCAGGGTTTGAGGCCACAGTCGTGTAGTACGTAGATTGTCCGAAGGTTAGCGGTTAGCGCAACGGCAACGCGCAAGGCTTCAGAAGCTCACGAAAGCGAGGCGGTAGTGGCCAAGAGTCGTTGATTGTGTGGCCCCGGAATTTCCACGGGGTACAGGATGTCCCTCCCTTCTCGTAGTTGCAGCCAGAGAACCAGTTCATGATGTTTCCGCTTTCCCACGGGTGGATATGAAACTGTCTATAGTCTGCGTCCACTTCTGAGTGCAGTTGAGCCACGAGTGACAAATCGCGACAAGCTGCGCCAACATGGCCTTGGAGCAGAAACGTCCTCCAGTCCTCCGGCTGCCTGCTACAACAAAGCTTGTCAAGATGGCCTCCACACCAGCTCGAAACTCGCTGCAGAGTGACCTGAACGTTAGATCTGCAGACTCTCAGAATGCTATTCTACGCAGTACAAGTACCATGTGGGCTGGGCATGCTGCGGATATGGCATATCCTTCAGCTTTTGTGGGTCATTCTCAGCACCTGCTGGCTGAACCAGCGTGGTACAACTCCTCGGCATCTGGCAACGTAACGGCAGACGCGAGAAGCAACCCCCCCCAGCAGTGCGCAGTTCAATCCAGCACACGCAGCAGGTCCTGTGATTGAAGAACTGGAGCAGGTTCTGGCGCACCTTGCTCGTCATCGACACAGAGCTAGCTCTTGTAGAATGGAATCCGGAATCACCACAACACTTCATGTCTGGCTGCACTTCGGCACAAGAAATTCTCGTATCCCTTACTTCAGAGTACCGCTGGGCCTCTTTGCCAGCCCCCCGTGCATCTGCAGCATGCAGAGCTTGTTCCAGGTATTCCTTTGGCAGACAAGGAACACCTTCACGCAGCAAGAGCAGCAGGCTTCTGCGGGCGAGGAGCATCCGAGCTCATCGTATGACCAGCAGCATCACGCAGCTCTAGCACGAAGTCCCTCAGCCTTAGGCTGACGGCTGCTTTCCACCCAATCTCAGACACGGACATCAAGAGCGACAGTCACACTCGCAATGAGTTGCCCGCAAATGGTCCTTTTTTCAAGGCTCCGGCACCCACAGCAGAGCCGGGCGACTAACCTCCTGTCCGTGAGAGCAGAGCAGAGCAGAAAGCACGAGCCTTCTGCCTTATGCCTTGTCAAGTATAGAGCACCACAGCACAAGGCCCAAGGCTTTACCCGTCTCCTGACCGCGTTCTTCCATGTGCTCAGCCTGTGGCTACCGAAAGTGGGCCCTTTTTCTGTGGTCTTGTCATAGCACACCAATCACCGAGTAAGGTCTCGGCAAAACGGCAAATCAGCGCAAGCGAGCTGAACACCTAGCAGAATTAGCAGCCGTTTGAGCCTCCGTTATGATCGGAAGGTCCGCGATCGACCCATTAATTAGTCCTTGCAATCGAGCTGCGCTGTCGTTCAGCGTACCCTTCGTGTTCAGGACAAGGACGGAGGACAGCAACGCGCACAAGGACATCATCTGAGCATCACCTCACGCCACGGCCAAGGCTTGCCGGAAGGTCATGTCATTCATGTGCTAATGTGCATATGTGCAAAAAATAGCCAAATGCAGAAACGAAAACGTGCAAGAACCAAAGCCATGCAGAATCTAGAACTAGTCTAGAACTGCACACACGACAGCAGTGCAGTCTAACGTTGATGGACCACACTTTGATTCTGATGCGGTCATGCAGGCACACCCCGGCGGGCAAAGCCACGGAGCTGAGAGCTACTGCACAAGACGTGCGATGCTCAGCCTGCCCTCCATTCGCCTAGTGGAACCTCCGCTGGGGGGACGACCCTGGCTTCTAGTGTCTTTCTAGTGTCTTGTCTTTCCTTGCGCATGCCTGTTAGGCATGTAAAGGTGCCAAGACTGTAGCTTGGCACCGTTCTTACTGCCTCTCGATGATCTGGTGTGGTCCGGTACTGGTTCCTGCCCCTTGCCCTTGCTCGCAGAGAACGAGGTCACGGGGCTTCTCACTACTACGTTTTTCCCTTTCCTTTCTTCCGAGGCTGTTGCGGCTCCTGTTCAACCACAGTGCAGGAATGGGTGGACAGCACTCAGCAGCGGGGCCCTGCGGCGAAATGATCGTTCGTGCAGAAGCTCCAACAGCTGGGTCACGGGCGGTCGGAGTCGTTGCCGAAACCCTCACCTCGGTTCGCTCTCGCGGCCTTTCGGTGTGGACTCGTACATGCCTCGAATCAGGAGGCGGCAATCAAGGAAGGCCATCACAGGGGCATGCTCCTCTTCGGGGTCCTGAAGTCTTAGACTCCGAGAGAGAGCATGGACCAGGACGCGTAGAAATCCTGGTAGCTCCAAAGCCAAAGCCCGGCGGTGCCGTCGCCCGGGGACCCAAGCTGGCATGCCGCAAGCATCTACAAGCATCCGCCTCACATGCAGCAACCTCGGCGACCGGCCTTGAACTTGGGGCCATTCTTCATCCCATCTAGGAGGGCATTCAGAAGGAAGCCTCGACACTCCAAACTCTGGAGAGTCCGACTCCGACGTGAAGTCTAGCTGAGTCTCTCTTTCCGGTGCCGCGCATCCCGCAAACCGACACCACCGCAATGCCTGCGCATCACACACTGACGAAGTGCGAGTGCTTTTGGCCGCGCAAGCTGGGGCCAGGACGTTTTTCACCGAAAGCTTCCAGGGCCTGGGCTCCCTCGCTACACACTTCGTACTGCCACCTGCGACGGCTTGCCAGACAGCTTGCAAAATGCATGTGGAAATCGTGCAAAGCGTGGCTTTGGCGTTGCACATCGCACCTATTGCCGGCCCGCTGCACTCGCAGGAGTTCTACCGGCTCCAAGGCTTGCGCCTTCCGCACCACTGGCACCGCTGTGAACCCTTTGCTCTGAAACCCGGCCTGGCAAAGATTGAAGATGGTGCTGGCCTGCGCACGCTTGCGGGCAATGCGGGCATCATCGAGCATACCTCTTCACCTCTTGCTCTCATGTCAGCACGCCTGTCGCAAACCTCAGACAGCGTGGGGTCTCACCTACACCTGATGAGCATGCCCTCTGCTCAAAGGTACCTAGCGCATTTGGAGACAAAGCTGTTGATTGCCCTGTCTAGGGGCTCTCATGGCGCAAGCAAGGAGCGAGTTGGCTTCTGGAGTTTTTGTAGCGGGCTTCGGACCAACTCATTGTCACGCTGGGCCCGGACTCGCTCCTCCGGAATCCCGTTTTCCAAGCTCGGCAACATGTGCAGAGACAAGACACGAGCTTGGAAGCTACACCCCGGTCTCCGGTGGTACGTCTGGCTTGCAATCCAAGTTGTAGGTGCCGTTCGGGTTGATGCTCAGGACCTTCAGATGGGCAGCACCAGACAGACGAGTTTAGATCCGAAGCAGCACACCCTGCCGATCTACATGAGTGCGTCCGAGCAACTTTTGCCAATATCCAGTCGCTCTGCGATGCACTAAAATACCTCAACCGAGCAACATGCACAAGTGGTCTAGCACAGCGTCCTACCCCCGAAAACGGGATGTCCCACGGTCCATACCGGCATGGCTACTGCGAGCGCCTCGTGTCTTTCGGCCATGCAGGTCACGTGGGATGAAAGAAACGAAGAGGACGGTATGAGTGGGAGGCAACACGACAACAGCAACTATGATATGGTTTTAAAGGTTTGCCCGGTAAAGATTTAAGCTCAATCGAGATTCATCCAAGTGAGACACCCGTATCTTTACGCCGGCGGTGTTGGTGCCATGCAATTCCATGTCTCCGTGGTTCCACGTGCAGCCAGGACGCTCCACGACCTCTCCAGGCTCGAACTCCAAGACTCCCGAAGCTGAAAGTCTGCCTCTGCAGCCCGCCCACCCCCTCCCGTCTGCACCACCAAACAGCCTCATTCTCTACTGCAATTACACAAGCTGGTCAAGCTCCAGATGCAGGTAGACTGCTCTCTCTCGCCGTCGCACAGGATCGTATCTTCTGTCGGGGTACACCAGGCTTGCCTCGGATGAGAGCCTACCAGCAGCTAGCCCCTCGAAGCCTTTGCACGCTACGTGGGTTGAGGCCAGGCGAGCGACAGTCCAGATCGTAGGTCCCCTTTGCATTCACGGCTACGACCTGGACAGATGACTCCAGCTGTTCCGATGAGTCTCCACTGATGCCTCTCGCATCTTGATGCACAGCCTTGGCGGGGATCCACGAACCCTGAGATGCACTGTAGTACTCCACGACCTCACCTAGCTTGAAGGCCTGCCGAACGAGCGCTCAAAGTTGTTTGCGACGGCTTTGGGCAGCAATGTACTTATGCGTGCCTCCGATGAGTCACCGTCAGGCCTCAAGTGGGATGCTGCGCTTTACTAAGCAGCCTCAACATGATAAGTCGATGCCCATCATGCCGCAACTCCTTAACGATCAGACACCGCCGTTACAAAATGGAAGTTGGTGCGCAGCGCCGGACCCTGATCCGCCCCCTCAGTCGCTTCGGCCAAGTCCCAGTTCCTACACACTCAAGTCTATCAAAGCAGGTATTAACCAAACTTTCGTGCGACAAGCTTTGGTTTTCCCTGCACCCGCTCCCGATTCAGATTGGTTTGGTTCCAGACTCCAACCTGTTTTGGGCCCAAATCGCGGCATGAAAAAATTGGACTCTAGTATCTTCGTGGTGGTATGATTTGAGGGTTCATCCTTTCGGCACGAGACTGGCAACGCTCGAACAAGGTATAAGCTTCCATTTTCAGATGAGCCCTCGCCCCCACGAACCCAAAGTGCTGAGCTGACCTTTCAGCCACTTCACTGGCCCACATAAGTTTCCCCGTCAGAAGCTCGCAAGCAAACCAACTTTCCGAATCAAAATTCTTCGGGCAATCACCTTGAGTTTCCTGCATGAATGCTCCTTGCACTGCTTTCGATGTCATGCTATATAGGCCACCGGCTCAGTCCAAGATCCGGCCCAAGAAAACCACGCCATGGACAAGGGGCACGCATGGACGTAAACATAGGCAGAGGGGCACCAAATTCGCTGATGTGCACAAGAACCAAAAGGTAAAGCAATGCACAACCGAGCCAAAGTCCCGAGTATCTGCTCGATACAGTCGGTACACAATACTCACAATGAGTACTGGGCACTGAGAACATCAGCACCTTGACATGCAGCAGTCTAGCGGTTGAGCCAGGTCCAGACAACAGGCCGTTGCACCAGCAGCGGGCGGGGCAGGAGGTCATGCACTTTATCGTGCCACGGAGCAACTGAGGAAGGCAAACAGGCAACATGGCCTTGCTTTTGCACGAGATGTCTGAGCTCTTCAAGCTTCAACTTTGGGATGCTTGCGGTCGTCAAACTTATCTTCAGCTGCAATGTTTTGCAGCGGGTTTAGGCCAACGTGACATCCAGACTTTGGGCTGCAATGCGGATAAACTTGGGTACCACAAGCGACAAGCTACGGTAATCGTACTTGTTGTCACACTGTTCACAATTGGCCAATTCCGCGAGCAGTGCTTTCGCCCATTGGGCGTGCACTGTTTTACATCTGCACATCGCACTGTCAGGCTTCGCTCGCTCTAGCAGCGTCGCAACAGCTTCAAGCCCAAAACCCTCAACTAATCTAAACACCGTCAAATTATGCGTCCTGTGTCCGGGCAATGCGAGGTGCGGGTCAGTGTGCAGCTCATTTTTCCTTGGCTGCCTGCACAGGTGGCAGGCACTCCGGAAGCTTGGAGCCGACTTCCACCGCCCGAGTGATCCGAGTGCACGGGACAGGGCTTCGAGAAACAGGCTTGGCATTCCGATTGTAATGCGCAAAGCCCCATCTTCGTGCAAAGAGGTCCCCTTGCAAGAAAAGCAACGGGAGCAAAGGTGTGCAATGCCGTTGGAACAAGACGGGGCATTCCCTTTGTACTACAGTTACAACAGAAGCTGAGGTCCTTTGAAAACTGGATACTGCAGTATTACCTGGATCCGGTAGATCTGAGTAGACGGTGAAGACACATCGCAAAACACTCGGGAAGGCCTGTTAAAAGCCACGAAAGCTGGGACAATTGGAGGCATCTTTGATGCTCATCAACTCGTTTGGCCTGGTGCTCGTGCCTCTACCGTTTAAAAGTGCAATGGGCTTGCATCTACCCTGCAAAAAGCTCCGAGCACCACTTCACATCTTCAAACGTCCAGGCGAGCCCAGCCTGTGCAACAGGCAGCTTTTCAGGCTCACTCAAGGTCATTGCGATGCATCACTGGCATGAACATCTACATCCTCCGCGGAGTATAGTACCCTCTCTCTCACTCGCAGACGCTTTCAACGAAATATGGACTTTTCCCAATGCTCGGTCACATAAGGTGCAGTTCAGGCAGGGCCACTTCTTCGAGCTGGGTCGGAAAAAAGCTCAGAAGGATCCTGACCCGGTTCAGCATTGGTTTACAACGCTGTCCAAAACAGGCAGGCGACACATGCGCATGGCGAATGTGCCCCAAGTTAAACGTTGGCCTTTCTAGGCGACTTTTGCACCATAGGCCACAAAATCTTGGAACTTGTGCACGTGAAGTCAAGCGCTTCAAGTGCTTCGCCCAGCTTTTATCGATTGGTCGCTCCAATCATCATGAATGCCTGGTTAACGCCAATGTACGGCATCACCAGTGTCAAAAGAGGCATGCATACAAACCAAGCTGGGCCCAACCACTTCATGATTCCCGTAACCGTCTCGTTCAGGATCAGCCTGCCTATCATCAGCTCCCACCAGCCACGGGTCACCAACGCCTCGCCCCACTTCAGCTTGGCAGACTTTTCTGGTGTCATCTCAGTTCGCCCAACCCATAGATAGGTGCATGGATGGAGCACATCCAAAGCGATCAGAGTGACGATGATGACAGCCGACAGAACTCCAGTATGCTTTCTTCCTTCAATGGCATAGTAGATCCAAACACTCACAGCACCAAGGATCAACAGCAGTGTCCAATACTTGACCAGGTTTGTCGATGTTACTCCGCGATCTCCGCCTAGCCAGAAACTGATGTCTTCCCCGTAGAGCTGGTACCTCATGTAGTCCTGCGTTCCCTTGATGATGGAGTACAAGAGCAAAGGTGCTGACATATAGAAAAGCTGTGTTGAGCGCCAGATGTTGTCCATGGATAAGCCGATCACCTCGTTGGCTTCCATACTGGTTGAGAGAGTGTAGCGCATGGCCGAGGCAATGACCATGCCCCAGCTCAGAATTTGCACTGTAAGCATAAATGAGAACATGCCGGTGGAGGAGAAGTGATAATTCCGCTTCGCAAAGATGCTGTAGTAGTTGAACCCAATCCTCGAAGCATGGTAATTATCAGCAAGTAGCAGCCTAATGATGGCAACTACATGTAACAAGTGCAGTCAAGCCGATATTCTTCCAATCAAGCACATGGCAGACACCAACCAACTATTTCTCCAGTGGCGACACACCCACAACAAACAAATAATTGCGATAAAATCAGCTGAAGTTCCAGAAGAAGGCGCACCAGAACCAAATGAAGTATGTGAGGTTGTCCATCGAAATCAGCAACCGCCCCCACCACCTCATCTCGTCTGGCCACATGATTGGCAGCTTCAGCCCGCACACTCGCTGGATGAATTTTAACATTTCCGTCAGCACAAAGACCAGGAACATGAACAAGACCAGGCTGACCACCCAAACGATGAACTGAAGCGTCATGGTCAGATACGTCTCAAAAAGCTCTGGGTGCTCATTGAAGTAGGCACTGCGAGCAATGAGTTCGCAGCTCCTCAGCCAAGACACAACCGGCTGCATGGTCTGCTGGTACCAGGCTTCATCCACCAAGCCCCACTTGACGATCTCCCACGTGGTGTCTGTCTTGCTGACGAGGCGGAACAGCGAAGCAAGGAAGCAGAAGAAGAAAATCAGCGTGAACCACACCATGTAGACACCCTTGTGGCAGCTGAAGAACGTCTGCAGCGACAGGACCACTCCTCCCTCGGCCCATCGCTGCACGGCCGCCAAGTAGTCGATGGGGTTCTTCGCCATGCCATAGGACAACCGGCGGTTGATGAACTGGGACCGGCGGCCTCGCAGCACTTGCTGTAAACTACTTGCCGTGTCTTCGACCTTGCAGCTCTCGTGGAAGGTGCGGCGCTCGACGTACTCCTGGCTCTTGCGCTTGCTCTCGACGTCCCGCACCCTCCGACGCTCTTTCTCCCAAACCAGGTCACCCTGCGGATGCTTGATCATCCATGTGCCGTTCGTTCCACAAGAGCTGACACCACCGCAGCAATTCCGGATCATGCAGTTCAGTCGAAAGAACTGTGCATTGTTGTTGTCCAGGTAGTCGAGTTTGTCCTGCATCTCGTGGAAGAACTGAGGGCACTGAGTGAAGCCAACGTACGGATTGAGCTCCATGTCATCATCAAAGAAGTATGGGATAGTGCTGTGGAAGAAATCCGTTTGGAACTGGTGCCGGGCATCGCAAATGCTATACAGACATGGAAAGTTGTCTCTTTCATCGCCGTACATGTTTTCTGTCTTGTCCGCATAGAGGCACAAGTAGTTCTCCGAGAAGTTCAGGCCACCTGCCTTGCCGCGACTGGTCCGGAGAGGCACATTGTTCATGAAGGGATCGTCATCTTCCATGCCATATACCATCTCCCGAGCCTTGGCACGCAGCTTCAGCCAGTCTTTGTTTTCTGCGTTCTGTGGGACCTTGTAGTACCAAGTTCCTGGGGCCACATGCTGCGCCTTGATGGTGCGCTCGTCCTCCATGGGCTTGGCCCGTGCCAGGTAGTGCAGGCGAAGGGCCAAGCTGTTGCGATCCTGGGGCTCCCAGTCCGCCACGTCATCCAAATGAAGGTCTTTCTTTTCTTTTTTCGTATTCTTGAGATCCTCCTCCAAAGCATGTAGGGCAACGTCGAGGGACTCGAATACCTGGGACGGCATTGAACTCCAGCCACCTTCTTTCCGCAGCTTTCGCAGCGCATTCTTGCCACTCATGCGCGAGAGAATCTCAGGCTCGACCTCACCGGGATAGCCATCCTTCACTTTGGCCAAGTCCATCTTTTTGGTGTCTTCCACCCATTGTTGGAAGAAGCGGCTCACATTCTCCTCGTAGCTTTCACCTCCGAAATTCGGAAGCCTCTCAATGATAGCAGCAAGCTTCATGAACATGACTTTCTGCTCTGCTCTGTGTCCCTCGTCGACAAAGGCCACGTGGTAGCGGCACCTGCAATCCTTTGGCATGCAGCCGATGGCACCCACGATATTCCGCAAAACTGTGCACTTGTTCTCTCCAGCACTTGGCACCGTCACAACTATGTACCGCAACTGGGCAGTCAGTTCTGGATCATACCGGCGAAAGTGCGGGTACGGGGAGAAGACACCTGGGCAAAGCATGACTGCCTTCACACCGAAGCCGATCAGGAGCACGTAGCAGAAAAGCCAGACAGGAGCGGTTTGGTTCTTCTCATACCCGACGAATCCGATGAGTGCAGACTCGTTGATGTATCCATCACTGGTGCAGTTTGCCAAGGCTCCTTGGCCTGACTGGCAAGCATGTGCGCAGCGACCTGACACAGCAACGCAGCGATCATTGAATGGAGGGGGGGCTGCTTGCTGGCCAGGCTTGAAGCGATCAAAGCCGTCCTCATACAAACTGCTATTGACAGCACAGGCCACCAGATACAGTGGCCCTTGCCGACCATAGCACCAACCGGGATCGATTTCCATTCGGTTTAGTTGGTTCAACTTCATCGCATGCTTGCTCACGGGATCCTTGACGGGCAGGAGTTCTTCGTCGTACTCATTGTCTCGTTGTTTGATCAATGGCTTTCCATTGGGACCCGCTGGCACCGGCGGGTCTGTTTGGGTGTAGTCACTTTTGTAAAGCTTTTGCCACTTCCCTCGCTCGCGTGACGACTCCAGCACGAAAACACGCGGTTGGCTAAAGACATCTGTGCCCTCTGGGATTGTCATGCCGCTCACCGTAATCCGGAATCGCGGAAGCGAAGTGTACACAACTGGTGTCTTTGCCGTACTGCTGCTGTCTGGATCGCCCCCTATAGAAGTGCCACTTGTTCCACTCGTGCTGTCTGTGCCAAATCCTGGGAGTGAGCCTTCCGGATCAGCTAGGCCGGGGGGCAACCCACCAATGCCTGGAATGAACTGCAACCGACGATAGTCCTCCTCGGTTCTGGGGTCATACATGCATTCATGGCATTGCCAGTTTTGGAAGCTTTCCGTTGTGGTCTCGCATTCCCCAGGCAGTCTTCCTTCAACACACTGCTTCATCTCGACGGCTCCATTGAAGTTCGCTGTTGGGATCTCCCGGCCAGCCACAGATGAGGAAGTCATTTGAATGATGCCGTTTTCGGTACAACCCTGCATCAAGTTGGAGTTTAACACGGAACCACAGGTCCAACCACAAACACCACCGGCGGCATAGCAGTGTGTTCCGACTGCGGCATCATCAAGTTCATGGAGCTTCTCGAGCTCGGCAAAACTGTCCGGGCTCCATACAGCACAAGCCAGCACGTACAAGCCAGAGTTTGCCGGAGCCACGTCCACGAAATCACCTACTGGAGGCCGAATGCAGGAGTCTGTATCATGCACATACGCGTGGCCAGCCTTGTCTGTCCATGCGCGCCAAAAAGGAGATGGCCAAGCGTGGCGTCTGTCCGCAACGACCCACCAATCATTGAAGTCTGCCGAGGCTAGCAATACAGGGTAGACTGTGTGGACGTACCCCTTCGAGAGCGCAGAGTGATTGAGAGTAAGGCTGACTCTGAAGTTCATTTCGTTAGTCCTGTATCCTTTCCAGGAAGAACAGGAGTAGTTGCAACTGTCTGCATCTGTTGGCAGCGGGGACATCTGGATTGCATGTTGCTGTTCCGCTGCGAGGTCCTGGCCGTGGACTGCAGCAATGGCAGGCCACTTCGGGTAGCGCTCGTGCCAGTACTGCGTTGGCATCGGGTTCGTCACTAGCCACTTCGTCCACAGCGGGAACACCACGAGAAAGATCAGGAACTGGCACACATAGCAGCAATGACAGCAGCATGCCGCAGTGAATGCAGGGGCACAAGAACCTCAGCAAAAAGTTGCACAATTCGGAGACATGCATGCCCGCGCAAATGTTTGCGAAACTACTCGGATGAGCCAGGCCACGGCGAGGTTTCAAGCTTACCAGCGTCTGGTTCTCCGTGCTGTCATCATCAAAAACCTGCTCTTGCCCTGCTTCACTCCCAGCACCTTGGCTACGAAAAGCTAGTACTATGATGCACTGCACATGCACGGGCAGGCAGCTAAGCAGCCAGAAGCGTCAGTGCCCACAGCCTGCATGTCCTCAGCATGCAGTTTGCAGATCTTCGCTTTCTGTGGGCTTCTGCTGACAGCCCTTACAATTTTCCGGTAGCCCGTTCACATGCTGACGTGGCGCTAATCTTGCCTGACTGGCCGGCCAAAAAATTAGCTCGAACCAAATGCAAACACGATCACACGCAGTGTTCCGAGTGTCTCTTCATGCTTGCCGGTGACTGCTTAAGTGCACCTGGCACCACAGCTGCACAGCTTTGCACGCAAAACGATCGAAAACCCAGCGAAACTGACAAAGCCGGCATCTTTTACGCGCAGTGTCCGTACAGTGGACTCGTGAACCATTGGTGTCCGCAAGGTTTAAAATAGGCAAGGAATGGCAAGGATGAATAAAGACAGCCCAGTTAGTTGCAGAATACGGCGACATGGCTACGTGGCAGCTAGAATCCAACTCGCCGGGTTGTCGTGGTCAGTTCAGGTGCATCAGGTGCTACTACAATGTAGTTTCTTCCTTGCCCAGCTGAATCAAATCGAGGCTTCCCCTCAAGAGTCGATGTCCGAGCATCAGTCTAGCGATTTGTAGTAGAGCCGATCATCATAAAGGCTTGGTTAACGCCAATGTATGGCATGAAGAGAACGAGGAAGGGCATCAGTACGAACCAAGCTGGTCCCAGCCACTTGAAGACGCCAGTGACCGTTGGGTTCAAGATAAGCCTCTGGAGCATCAGCTCCCACCATCCTCGGGTCACCACGGCCTGACTCCACGTGAGCTTGGCCGCCTTCTCATTCGTCATTTTGGTCCGTCCCACCCACAGGTAGGTGCACGGGTGCAGAACATCGAGTGCAATCAGGGAGACAATGAGCACAGCAGACATGACTCCGGTGTGCTTGCGCCCTTCGATGATGTAGTACACCCAAGCACCCATCGCGCCGAGGATCAACAGCAGCGTCCAATATTTCACAAGATTGGTAGACATCACACCGCGATCTCCACCGACCCAGAAGCTGATGTCTTCCCCGTAGAGCTGGTACCTGATGTAGTCCTGCGTTCCCTTGATGATGGAGTACAAGAGCAAGGGGGCGGTCATGTAGAAAAGCTGCGTTGAGCGCCAGATGTTGTCCATGGATAAGCCGATCACCTCGTTGGCTTCCATACTGGTTGAGAGAGTGTAGCGCATCGATGAGGCAATGACCATGCCCCAGCTCAGAATCTGCACTGTAAGCATAAATGAGAACATGCCGGTGGAGGAGAAGTGATAAGTCCGCTTCGCGAAGATGCTGTAGTAGTTGAAACCAATCCTTAGCCAACATGTGTGCGACGGTTCGGTGGTTTCTTTAAGGTCGCAGCTTTCTGGCCTGATGCCGCAATCCCGCAGTTCGAAAGTTTGAGTGGAAGTCCCCAGTTCCCTTGCTGTCCGATGCTGCTCGTACTACGTGCTGCTCAAGTGCAGCTAAGGAGCCAGAAGAAGGCAGTCCAGAACCACAGGAAATACGTCAAGTTATCCATCGAGATGAGGAGTCGCGCCCACCAACGCATCTCGTCTGGCCACACAACGGGCAACTGCAAGCCGCACCGACGTTGGATGAACTTCAGCAGCTCCGTGAACAGGAAGACGAGGACGAGGAAGAAAATCAAGCTGACAACCCAGATCGTGAACTGGAGAGTCATGGTCACAAACGTGTCGAGAAGGTCTGGATGTCGCTTGTAGTAGTTGTTGTTGGCAATATTCCCCAGGGTCCGCAGCCAAGACACAACCGGCTCCTGAATGGTGTTGTGATACCAGGTTTCATCCACCAAGCCCCACTTGACGATCTCCCACGTGGTGTCTGTCTTGCTGACGAGGCGGAACAGCGAAGCAAGGAAGCAGAAGAAGAAAATCAGCGTGAACCACACCATGTAGACACCCTTGTGGCAGCTGAAGAACGTCTGCAGCGACAGGACCACTCCTCCCTCGGCCCATCGCTGCACGGCCGCCAAGTAGTCGATGGGGTTCTTCGCCATGCCATAGGACAGCCGGCGGTTGATGAACTGGGACCGGCGGCCTCGCAGCACTTGCTGTAAACTACTTGCCGTGTCTTCGACCTTGCAGCTCTCGTGGAAGGTGCGGCGCTCCACCAGTTCCTGAATCTTTCGCTTGCTTTCGACGTCGCGCACCCTCCGACGCTCCTTCTCCCAAACCAGGTCTTTGTCTGGATGTCTGATCATCCATGTGCCGTTCGTTCCACAAGAGCTGACACCACCGCAGCAATTCCGGATCATGCAATTCAGTCGGAAGAACTGTGCGTTGTTGTTATCCAGATAGTCAACCTCGTCTTGCATCTCATGGAAATACTGGGGGCACTGCGTGAAACCCACATATTGATTGAGCTCCATCTCATCGTCGAAGAAGTATGGGATAGTGCTGTGGAAGAAATCCGTTTGGAATTGGTGCCGGGCATCGCAAATGCTGTAGAGACAAGGCGCGAGGTCGCGAGAGTCACCGTACATGTTCTCTGTCTTGTCTGCATAGAGGCACAAGTAATTCTCGCAGAAATTCAAGCCACCTGCCTTGCCACGACTGGTCCGGAGAGGCACATTGTGCATGAAGTGGTCATCATCTTCCAAACCATAAACCATCTGCCGAGCATTGGCACGCAGCTTCAGCCAGTCCTTATTGTCTGCGTTCTGTGGGACCTTGTAGTACCAGGTTCCCGGGGCCACATGCTGCGCCTTGATGGTGCGCTCGTCCTCCATGGGCTTAGCCCGTGCCAGGTAATGCAAGCGAAGGGCCAAGCTGTTGCGATCCTGGGGCTCCCAATCCGCCACATCGTCACGATGAAGGTCTTTCTTCTCCTTCTTGAGATTTCGCAGGTCCTCCTCCAAGACGATCAGAGCATCCGAAAGTGGCTCAAGGACGTGCGGTGGCATCGAGCCCCATCCACCTTCTTTCTTTAGTGTTTTCAATGCATTCTTGCCGGCCATTCGGTCCATGTCCTTAGGATCAACCTCTCCATCGTAGCCGTCTTTCACTTTCTTGAGATCCATCTTCTTGGTATCCTCCACCCATTGCTGGAAAAAGCGGCTCACATTCTCCTCGTAGGAAGCACCTCCGAAGTTCGGAATCTTCTCAATGACGGAGGCCAGCTTCATGAACATAAGTTTCTGCTCGGCTCTGTGACCCTCGTCGACAAAGGCCACGTGGTAGCGGCACCTGCAATCCTTTGGCATGCAGCCGATGGCACCCACGATATTCCGCAAAACTGTGCACTTGTTCTCTCCGGCACTCGGAATGGTAACGACGATGTACCGCAGCTGGGACGTGAGATCGGGATCGTATCGTCGGAAGTGTGGGTACGGCGAAAACACACCGGGACAAAGCATGACTGCCTTCACTCCGAAGCCGATCAGAAGCACGTAGCAGAAGAGCCAAACCGGAGCTGTCTGGTTCTTCTGGTAGCCCACGTATCCAACCAAGGAGCTTTGAAGAATATGACCATCCTTACTGCAGATTAGTGAGGACTAAAGGCTCCGCTTGAAAGCCTTACTCAACGATGAAACTAGATTCGACCGCTAGAGGAAATGCAGCTGCAGCCAAGCCACAGCCGTGCAGTTTGCCATGGGCGTTTGGTCTGGTTGACATGCATGCGCACAACGGCCGGACACGGCAACGCAACGGTCGTTGAAAGGTGGAGGAGCCGCCTGCTGACCAGCTTTGAAGTTCGTAAAGCCACCCTCATAGAGAGTGCTGTTTACAGCACATGCCACCAGGTAGAGTGGCCCTTGCCGGCCGTAGCACCAGCCGGGTTCGACCTCCAAGCGGTTCTGCTGGTTCAGGGACATGGCATGCTTGCTAACCGGGTCCTGCACTGGGGCAAGTTCCTCATCGTAGGAGTCCGACTCTTTCTCCTTGACCAAAGGCTTGCCGTCCTTGCCCACGACAATCGGAGGCTGTGTCATGCCGTAGTCGTTCTTGTAGAGCTTCCGCCAGGTCCCGCGCTGATCCCTGGAGGATTGCAGGACAAAGATGCGAGGCTGGCTGAAGACATCCGTGCCTTCGGGGATCGTCGCACCAGTGACGGTGACGTGGAAACGTGGCAACGACGTGTAGATCGTGGGTGTCTTCGCGGTCGAGGAGTCGCTGTCTCCCCCAATGACGCCTGGCAGTCCACCGTCACTTCCTCCAATTCCTGCCGCGGAAAAGATGGCATGGATGGCATGCATACGAATGACGTGCGAGTTACGGCACTGGGGTATATCAGACATGCTTCTACGAATGGTGTGAAAGTTTCCACCCCCGCGCTCCTGGGAGTGGGCTATCAGGATCGTCCAGCCCTGGCAATCCTGAAGGTAAACCACCAATTCCGGGAATGATCTGCAGACGCCTTCGCATGTCATCCTCTGTTCGGGGGTCGTACAAGCATTTATGGCATTTCCACTGCTTGAACTTCTCGGTTGCAGTCTCGCACTTGCCTGCTTTATTGCCTTGCAAACACTCCCTCATCTCCACATTGCCCTGGAATTCTGCCGAAGGAATTTCGCGTCCAGCCACGGATGATGATGTCATCTTAATGGTGCTGTCTGCCGTGCATCCCTCTAGCAAGTCAGAGTTGACCACGGAGTCACATGTCCAGCCGCAGACACCGCCTGCCGTGTAGCAGTACTGGCCGAGGTCTGCATCGTCCAGCTGAGACTTCGCCTCCAGTTCCGCAAAGGCTGTGGGGCTCCAGACCACACACGCCAAGACATAGACGCCGGAGTTTGCTTCACGCGTGACCTTGTCGCCTGCTGGCGGGCTGATGCAGGTGTCGGTCGTGTAAGTGTAGGCGTGTCCTGTCTTGTCTGTCTTGGCACGCCAGAATGGTGCCGGGTAGGCAAAGCGCCTGTCTGCCACCACCCACCAGTCGTGGAAGTCTGCACTTGCCAGCAAAACGGGGTAGATCGTGTGCACGTAGCCCCGGGAGAGAATGGAGTCGTTGACTGTCATGCTGACACGGAAGTTCATCTCGTTGGTTCGGTAGCCACGCCAAGAGGAGCAGCTGAAATTGCAACTGTCTGATTGAGTCGGGATGGGCGACATCTCGATCGGGTAATTCACAAGGCTGTCAGCGGCGAGATCTTGTCCGCCAACTGCTTGAATGGAGGGCCACTTGGGATACTGCTCATGCCAATACTGCGTTGGCATTGGATTTGTCACAAGCCACTTGGTCCAAAGGGGGAAGATTACCATGAACATCAGGAACTGGCAAACATAGCAGCAATGGCAACAACAAGCAGCGGTGAGAGGTGGCCGGCATCCACCTGAAAAGCTCAGCAACAGCAATAGCGCTTGATGTTCCGGTCATTAAATCTGAGGCAGCAACGAGATTTCTTCATCGCTTTCTCATCAAAACCACCGTCCGTGCTGTCGTCTTCTTCACTGTCCATCTGCGAGGTCGCCACATCGACGTCTGTGGATGAGCCTAAGCATGTGATTCTTGTCGCTCAGTCGCTGGCAGTTGTCTAAGGTAAGCAATCTAGGCCCACTGCCGTCGTATCCATAAGCATAGCCTTGGCACAATTGAGCACATGCCCAGAGCAAGGACAGGATAACTAGGAGGACAGACGAGACAAGGTTCGAGGCAGGAAGCCTCCCGCAGCACAACTTCCTGTTTCGGCTGGTATGGAGAAGTACGGTCGGCTTCCAGCAACCCGCATGGTCAGCCGACTTGGAAAATGAAAACGAACCGGTGAACTTGACTTGATAGAATAATCTAGACACAGCACGATCACTTCGACATTCTTCAACTATGTTCTTGAGCAGGGGCTGCAATGCACTAAGCCCATAGTTGAAAGCAATGATTGTGCCAAAAGCTGGTGCGCGATTGCCTCCTTGTCGTGGTTTATGTCCTACTAACTCAGAGACCGACAGATTTTCCCAGTTCAACAATGTTAATACCTCCAACCAGACCCATCAAAGCCTCTACATCAAACGTGTGGGAGTGATGTTACACCTTGGCTAATCTGAGCTGATTCAAGGGGCCAAAATGCAAAACCTCTACCATCTGGACTGCTTAGAAATCTAGACGACTTGGCTGGTTGCGATTCACTTCTGACCAGCTTTGACACATTGCTGTGACCTGTTCAGTGTTGTCCGACCCATTATCGAACAAATCTATCTTTCTTTCTCTCTGTCCATCTTTTTTCGATCTGCACAACTACTAGCACTCTACCAAACCAAGACTTCTTTGTTGCAACCAGGATGCCACCACTCATGAGATGCTCGCGCTGTTCACGAGTGGCCATGACTCTGTCTGCCTGATTCACAGTTGAACTCCGGCAGTGCGATTTGTGCAACGTGGAGTGACTATGTATCGGTGAAACCAGTACATCTACGAATCTGCACCGGTCCTGCAGCAAAGACGCGGTTGAACTTGCGCCTTAGGCTGCTGCACCCTGAACGGTACTGTGAGGCTCGAAGTGACTTGCAAGTCCAAATCGTGCAATGAAGCAGCCGATCGGCCGGAAAAGGAGCCCTTCCAAACACGTTCACTTGAGCGGAAGCGGCTGCAGCTGGCTTTGTGCAGGCAACTAGACGGCCGGCTACAAAAACCAGGACAGCTCGTTCCCAAACAGCCTGAACAGCAGGCATCACGATTCCCGGCCTTCATCGCTGCGACCAGGAAGCTTGAATGGACGAAATTCCGACACCAACACCCCCCCAGGGCATAGCTGCGCGCTGGTGACCTTTGTTCTTGGGAGTGTGGGCCTTGGCGAAAACATCATGAGTTGACTCAAAGCACCATCCATGAATAGACTGCATGCAAAGAAATCGCGTTGCCCGCTTGATGCTGCAGCCACTCTGCTTCAATGCTCTGCACAATTCTGCCAACGGCTCCTCGCTGCGTAGCCTGGTGCCAAGACTTGAGCTTTATGAGCTATCTGTCTACGAGTGCGAAAAGCATGCTCATGTTCCGTCAGGCCTTGGAGCCAGTGCCAAGACCCGAATTCGTCAAAGAGGCTGTAACCCTGTCCGCCGCCAACAAGTTGCTGCAGAAGACTTCGGATTGAGTGAGCATGAAACGAAGCGGCCATCTAAGGATGGAGCGCAACAGCAGCTTCCGTCGACGTCCGGGTTGTTCCCTCTTCCACATTGTTCTTGATGGATTTCCTGAAATGATGTCATTCGCTCTGATCGATCATGAACCCAAGCTGCTTCATGTCAATAAGAACTGTCACGTGAACACTTGCCTCGAGGTCATGGCCGACAATGGAGCTGTGAATGCTGCAGGAGGAGGACCTTCGCCTTCTTCCTGCGAGGTCGACATTGCAGAGGACTGCAGCATCTAATCCCGGCCCTCACAAAGAAGACGGGGTTAGAGTTCTTCTGAGGGCAGCAACAAACGTGGTTGTCTTACAAGCGTGGAGCTATCCTCTTCGTAGTAGATCTCCTCGATCTGGGTTGTCTCGTGGTCCCCCAAATATGCAGTCGCACCTGGCCCAGCCAGCTTCTTCGAACTCCTGCACAACTCATCGCACTGGTGCGACAGCGAAGCTCGTCATGCACAAGGCATGCAGCATGTTCCAACTGACCATAAATTTCCTGAATTGCGTGCCAATTGTCAGCATAAGTACAAGCCGAGTTTCGTCTTGATCCTGGTTTCTTTGGTATGAGAGTGCGTGTGCCTGAGCTGCCAAACAGGGCGCATGGCAATTGAAGATGCCGACCGCCTGACAAATTCACATTGGAAAAATCGATTCTCTCCAGATCTTCCGATACCCAGTTGCGTGTGAGAATGCGTGTGAGAGGTGGTGTGCGAGTGCGTGTGCTTCTCCACCACCTCAGCTACTGGGTGCTTCGGCATTCCTCCAGTAAAGAGTGGGCACCATCGCATGCTTGTGCTCGAACGACTGGCCTGTCTATGACAGAGTCTACGAGTTGCTTTTGTGATCCCACTGCCTTAAACGATTCCGAATGCATATCAATGCAAATCGCCAAGTTCAGCGAGGAAAACATTGATTGCGTCGGCTATCGTATTGCTGCGTGGGCCCTTGCAGCCTACGAAATTTATGTACATCGGGCTCTGCCATCTATGAAACTTGGGCAGGAGGCATGCCTGAAGCCCTAGGACCCTAGGACAGGAGATCGCGAATTTTGCTGTTCTGCTCCAGGTCCTGAAGAAGAGCCTTCAGCACAAGGTCATTCTGTGTTGAACTGCTGAAACAAAGGCCAAGAGAGCCTGCCGCTCCATCTCGCGTACGCAAACATGCGCGCAGTTCTCTGCCGCCTGGTGGAGCTGGGGCGAAACGATCGGAGGCGACTCTCAGATCTCCATTCTGGCCTCGGCCAGCTCGGCCTCCAACCTGTCACAACGCTTCGGCTCAGATGCATTGCTTTGCCTTGCCGGGCCTCAGCTGAACGGAGCGTGCCAGGCCTTGCACACAGCACTTGCAAGCTCCAGCAGAAAGCCTGGACCCTTTGCTGGGCAAGAGCATCTCGATACACCAACGTTTTGACTCGTGAATCCATGACAGGGCACCAGGCTTAATGGAGTGGAACCACTTTCGTCTGTTTCATCCCGGTCAGCGCCTCCATTCAAAAGGACCTGCATAGGCAGGCTGGAGGTTCCCACTCCCGATAATGGGCAGACTGCACCTGAACCATCTTGCAGTTGTTCAGACAAACGGCCTGCAAAGCAACGCCCGCGAAAGCTCGACATTGCACACACATGTCTGATACACTGCTTATAGTGCTTAGAACTATCAATGTTGTTTACGCGTGGGCGACGTTCGTTCCCCCGTGGGGACGGAGCTCGCCTTCAGAAGGCTTTCTCGAGTAGATCCTTTGTGTCGAACCCTCATGAGTCTAGAGTAACCCAGACCGGTCGTCTAACCTTCCTTCCTTCATCTTCCTCCCCTAGGGTACGAGTCCGACGTCAGCCGGACCCGCGCTTTAAGCGCTCCTGGCGCTAAGTCCGCGAACAGCAAAGCTTCCATGAGTCACTTGAATGGCTGGCACACGGCTGGCGCATGCCTGGTGCAAGGCCGTGAAGCTGAAGTCTGAGCCGGACCAATTCACATCAGCCTGAGGGGAAAACGTGCCTTTCTTCTTGCAGTTTCTGGCCAAGCCCACATGCAGCACAGGCGTGCGTGGCCTGAGCAGCAAGTAGCACCTGCCACGGCTGCGAACTACGAATCCGCGATCCACAAGGTAGACAGCAGCCCCGAGTACCTGGGCTATCTGCGGATCGTCAAGGCCGGCGGCCCTGTAAAGTGGCGTCTCCCCCGCCTCCCCCGCCTCTCCACGCTCCTTGGGAGCATGGATCAGCCAAAATGCCATGGCTTGCTGTGCTGTGCTCCCTTTGCTCGAGTATGCCCGTTCTGAACAATCAATCAACAATTGTCCTCGTTGACATTGGCACCAACGCTCAGGAGCTGCTTCACCTAACAGATTGCATTTCTCTTCCGAGTCTTCCCAAGGGCCCAAGGGGCAACTGCCGCGGAAAAGCTTCCAAGTTTCTGTCCGTCTGCCTATGTCTCTTCACCCGTTTCACTTAGGCAAGCACCAATCCAACATCTCCACCTGCTACAGCAGAATGAAGATTGGGTGCCGAAGGCACGCCATCTGTGGCATGGCTGCTGTAGCCCTTGCTGTCCATTGCAATGTGTGATGTCCGCTGGCCTTTGCGGTGCTGCATGCAAACTAGTGACAAATAAGATTAATTCTGCTCATGCTGGGTGATGCCTCCTGCTCTCTTCTTGCACGTGCTCACTTTCAAGGCCACTTGAAGTTCAAGTGCTGTTGTCTCTTGAAAACAAGCTCAGAGCCGATCGTCAGGTCAGCAGGACAACTCAAGCAAGTATCTCTCTGCCGGGCACTTCCAATGAATAAACCTACGTAGAAGAATAAACCTGCGTAGAAGAATGGAGCTCATGCCACCAAATGCCTGAGGCCTGTGCTTTCGTCCTGCTAGCAAGGAGAACATCTTGAAGGAATGGCAGAGACCTATCTGAATCTTGGATCAGTCCTGATGCCCGGCTCGTCGTCTACCTTCTCAGAGAGCGCCATCGAGCCATCTCTGACGGACAAAGCCATGGACGGAGTCTTGGCCAACACCATAGAGCCTTCCCGTGCCCTGACCGACAAAGCCAAGGACGGTTGCCGAGACTCGGCCTCTGCTGAGAACTGTATGGCATCGTCTTCGTCTGCCAGATCGTGAAACTCTGGCGGTGTCTTGGACGAACCCCTGCTCTTTGATCCGACCAGATTGGAGAAGGTCGTCGAAGGCTGTTTTCTTCGAGGGTTTGAAGTCTCCGGTCTGTCTGCGAGCGCTGTGGAATCAGCTCTGCCGGAGAGTGTTTTGGAAGCTGGCTTTGATGCTGGTGGGGAGTCCAATCGTTCTGATAGGGATACTGAGCTCTGCGGCGATGAAACCTGTATCCAGCGAGGTGTGGTCGCAGACTGGGCTGCGGATGATGATGGCGCTTTCTGCGACTTGGACTTGGAAACCATGGTCAGCTTCTGGGACTTTGCGCCATTCCTCGGGGGAGAGTCAAGCCGCGCTGCTCGACTGAGGCGCTGCGAGCCAGTCAGTGGAGAACCCAAGAATTGCGTTGGCATCCTGGCAGGGCGCTCAAGTCTCCTGAACCTCTGGAGTGCTTTCCGATGCCTGGGGCCCATGAGCTTTGTGCTGCCTCCGAACCTGCGGAGCGGGTCCGAAAACTCGCGAATTCACCGTAACTGGAGCCACCAACATCGTTGCCAAGCTACCCTGGCCGATTCCAGTCGCGGTCGTACAGGCTGCCGGCTTGGTTATCCCGAACCTAATTCCACTCGAAGTGATGAACCACTCGACACTGCGTGCACTTCGTGTGAAAGGGCGGTACATCTTGCAGCAGGCCATTGAAAGCCGATGCCTAGGCCAAATCTCTGCTGCTGGTGCCTATACTATCAGGTGTGGGGAGCCAAGCACATGCTGGACACGGCATCCAAGACCCACGCAACCTCAACTGCACGTCTGACTTTGCGCCAGTTGGGCCCATATCCGCCCTCATCACCACCTTGCCAGCAGACTGGCAGAAGAATGTGTGTCGGTTCCAAACTGACACGTGCCTGGCAGAGTAAACATTCCAAGCACAGGCGCGGAGTCCTGCCTGCCAAAGATCTGTCCTCTTCTTCGTCCTCACTGTTCGGCCTCTGTGCATACTGGGGACGCATTGAATTCTGGAGCTAAATGAAAACCCACTCCAACCGTGCATGCACACCTACCCAGATATAGAGATAGATGCATGTGTGAATACATATACTTATGCGTGAGTGTGTGTGTGTATATATATATATATTAACCGCGTGGCCGTGCCAGCGGGATGCCGACGCCGGCAACTCCCCATCCACCCATGGGGAAGGCGAGGCGCAACCAGAATCCGCGTGACAGTCGCCGATTTTGGGCCTCGACCTTGCCACCTCCAACATGCCGAGAATTTAAATCATTGGCCCTGGCATCCATAGGGAGGACGGGGCGATCCGAACGTAGAACAAACACTCCAAATCCGCTTTAAAGTATTTCAACTTGCTGGGTAGTTTGGGCCTGCCGGCATTTTGGCAACTTGATTTTGGGTATGTTGGCGCATTTTTGTTTATACACGACCACAGCTGCAGCTAGTGCACTCCGTATCATGCATGAAAGGGCTCTCCTGCTTCATTTCGTCATCGGAAAAAGCCTTTTCCTTTTTCTTCTCAAAGCCGAAAACAGAATTGCTCGTTCGTGCAAAGAGATAGTTAAGCGCCCGACTTTGATATTGATAGATACATAAGTTCTTCAGTCGTTCAAGTCCCTCATCGAACAAAATCTCACTTTCGCTTGAGGTCAAATGTGGCCAATACATATAGAGTTGCTCTTCTGTCTCCCATAATGAGTTGTATGATACCTTGCCTATTTAGATGTATAGCACCATCCAGCCCCCACCCTTAATCCATCTTAAGATCTCACGCCCCGAAAATGTATACATACGTGTATGCGTATGTGTATATATATATATATACATACAGTTGATATATATATATATATACATATGATAGTATATATATATATATATACAATCTGTATATATATATATATACCAATAGATTAATTAAAAGGGGGGTTCAAGGACAGGGGCTTTGTATGTTGTCGTGCATGCTTCGCTAATTCTTTTCTCTCACTGTATTCCACTTGTTCTTAGTCTTCGTCGCCTACTTCGTTTCTTATTTCCCTCGCTCAGACTGGATTCTGTCTTGTGTCGCCTTGTTCGTTATTTTTGCTGGTCGCATTCGTTGTTGTTATTTCTCATTTCTCTTTGGCCTCTCTCTCGCTGTTTCCCTTGTCCCAGTAGCGGCTTAGTAGCGGTAGTATCTTTGATTTAAGTAGCAGTCTCTCCTCTTATGATTCATAGTTTTTCCCATTTTTCCCCCTATTACTTCTCTCTACACTTTCGACTTTTCTGTTGTCTTCGTTTTCTCGCGGCTTGGCTCTAAGGGCAGCTGGGTTTTAGTTAGGTTGTTCATAGAGTAAGCTAACATAAAGTCAAGATTGTAGACCTTCGGTTCAGCCATTGGGTTAGGTTTCGCTACTTTCTGGGACTTAGTAAGTGGTTCAGCGATAATCTTACTTTTTTGGCTCCCACTTGGCACCGTCAGCGCGCTGACACTGCATGGCAGGTCACGTGTCGGACTCGGAACACGATAATCTTATAGTTGTCAATAATGTTATTGTTGCTTGCGGGTGGTTCTTTGAGTTCAGCCAAAACATCAACGAAAACGACAACGTCTTCACTCAGAAGATGGTATGCTTGCACGCTTAATGCTATCAGTATTGTTGTGGTGCTCAGTTTGTGAAACAAATCAACGGTATCTGACGCTTTCCTGCTCAATATCCAGTGGTTGCTGTGACTTTGCCTCCCGTCTCTCTTTCAGACAATGAGGGTGACATTGCAGAATTACCTTCCCTGCGAGTCTACCGAGTCTACCGGTCTACCGAAATCCCGGCGGTTCAGATTTGAGGTTGAGCCCGACACGACCGCTGATACGATCATCAGCTACATCACTCATGAGTTTGACTCTTGCGTGTGCGCGGTTTCCGAGAACAAGCGTTGCAAACGTATGAAACCTCACCAGACGCTCATCAGCTACCTCCAAAGCTACAACATTGAGTTCAATGAGAGCCCACGGCTCGACGTGATGCTTACAGGAGTGTCTTCGCTTGAGGAAGAGTCGTGAGACAGCGATCAAAGCGACTACGATACATCTGACGACCGCGATGACGACCATGGTAACAGGAAGTCAGGGATGGAGAAGACGACAAGACAAAGGACAAGCACGACAAAGACAAGCCGAGCGGTTCGTCAGGTGAGTCAGTCAGTGCTTCCAATCCCGATGATGCGATGGTGCTTACGGGAGAGGAGGTGGCAGACCCTGAGCTGACTGAGATGCTGGAGACGGCATACACCAAGGAGAACTACGAGAAGGTGAAGAATCGCGCGTTTTCTACGTCAAGACGCTGAAGGGTGCCAAGGTAGAGGTTGATGGCTTACAGGAGCAGGCGAATAAGGACTCCCAAGGGGCAAAGAAGCAGGAGGCAAGGGACCAGCGTGAGAATCTAGGCACGCTCAACGTGCGCATCGGTGGTGAGAAGATGGTCACGGTTCAGGCGAAGAACTATACTTGGAGGATGGGTCTGTGCTGAGCTACAACTTTCAGGGAGTTGGAGGCGGAAAGTGCGCCTAGCCTTCCACCTCCGAGAAGGAGGTTTTGGTCTTCGCGAAAGCTCTGGTCTGTCTCTGTGTGTTTAGCTTTGCGTGTGGTATGTGTGTACATCTGGATGCATGTATGTACGGCGTCTGTTCCTCGGCCCAACCTGTACAAAAACATGCACGCTATATACTGGTTGAAACAAGACGGCACTTAGACACCTGGATATCCCACTGGCTGCAGGCTAGGCTCTTATCCTCGATTTCGGATCCTCTGATCTGACCTTCCTTCAGCATCCCCTGAGGCAAGACGGAATTCGCAGCCTGCAGCCTGTGCAACGTCATGTTGATCGAAACCTCGCCTCGAGTATATTGACAACCCCACGAGACGAAAGCTGGTCGCCACCTGCGCGCAGTCTCGGCTGGGTGCCCCCGTCGGCTTCAACTCTGGCAGGCAACATCGACTGGCAGCAAGTGCTTTTGGACACAGCTCGCTACCCAAACTGCGCGATCTTTCCCGGCTCGCAAAGCCACCTGCGCAGCAGGGAGAGGGACAGCATGACAAATCATACACTGTCGCCGCTGCTTGCAACAAACGTCCTCGTAGCAGGCAAATGGCTACACGGACGGTACTGCAAAAAATTACAGGCCAAGGCCTACTTACCTCCATAATCAGGAAGAGATACATGAGATCGCATTTGCGGGTCTTCAATTCTGGATGATATCGCTCCATCAGAAGCTTGGAATACTTGAACCTTGCGAGGCTCAGCACATGCTTCTCGTGTGGGTGATGCGTCCGCAAGACTATCCTCCTTTCAACTTTCAGCATAAAGCACATCCCTGCCCTTAGCTGAGTGTCGGCAGCTTGCTCGTACAGCGAGAGGAGCCGTAAAGCGCAACATATCGGTCCAAGTTGTAGCATAGCCTGTATACTTTGTCACGGCCATAGCAACGGGTCTGTC
This sequence comes from Symbiodinium sp. CCMP2456, assembly GCA_905221635.1. Taxonomy (NCBI): domain Eukaryota; class Dinophyceae; order Suessiales; family Symbiodiniaceae; genus Symbiodinium; species Symbiodinium sp. CCMP2456. The sequence continues at coordinate 137,406 of CAJNDV010032330.1, read as the reverse complement.
GAATTCGCACTATCTGGGTCCATTTGTGCGCATCGACAGGGCTACTGTCGCCTAGTGACGGCAAGCGAAAGACTTCAGATTCAAGAAGTACAAAGACTTGATCAAAAGTGGTTCTGCACAGGCCAAGTTACTGGCAGTTGGGGTCTCTGCCTCTGTACTGCACCTGGGAAGACTCGGTTGAGGGAATGCACCCGTCGAGTCAGAATCCGTGGCCCAGACGGGTTGCTCCTTCACAAGATGCTGGTCCTCTTTCCTGGGTTCAGAGATTCCCGAAAGGGGTAACAGAGAAGTGGGGGAAGCCCACCTCATCTTCAACTCATAGGTGGGCTTGCCCACTGGTCCCGAGTAGTGCCGGAATGCAGCATCTTTGGGGCCCGCAAGTGGGATGTCCTGGCCGGCTTGCCATCACCGGGAAAGAACACACGGAAACCTATACAGGTCTATCATCTATCTTCGCGACGACATTCGGCCCCGCAAGCCCTGGAACCCTCGGTGCAAACTCCTTGTCGTTGTGCATCTGTGCAGCTTCCTCCCATGGCATGATGGTCCATCCTCGAGCTGCCAACGCGTACTGGAGAGCAAAGTCTGACGAGTATATCTCTTTCGAGAACTTCTCTCCCAAATAGTTCCTCGGCTGCGCGACCAGGTTGACCGCTACGAACAATTGGCTGAGCTTCAAAATGCATCAAAATCCTATTATGGTCAAGCGGACTAGCAGTTGGCAAGCTTCCAATCAATCTCCGCAACGCGCTCATCTGAAAACGCATCCAGTATGGCCTCTCGTCTGTAATAAGATCCTCCACACAAGCCGGCCTGCAGGTTCTGCTCGGAATATTTCAGCAGGACTTGCAATCTGTTGAACTTCTGAGGCTTTCGCTTGCTGATTCTTTTTGCGCCACCTGGCTGGCATTAAGAATAAGTGGTATCTAAAGATGACGGCAGATGTCAAGGCTGGGGGAAGTGTGGTGCTGTAGGAGCTCTCGGATCTGAGCATAAGCAGGCGGAAGAGGAGGAGGAGGAGAGTTCGAGTCCAACAGCTCTTGGCCGAGGTACTTGTAGCCATCCACGCGTTTCTTGGCAAGCTTCTCCACCTCAGAGTTTGGTGCAGGCACACCCTCGTGCGTCGCCAATGACCACTATGCCTTGGTGCCAAGCATAATCAGCACCTGCGAAACTGCGATCCCTGACCAGCACTCCTCCCGCATCGTACTTGGGCGGCTCCTTTATTGGGCCATGAATCCTTGGCTGGGTGGGGCGCAGGCGTGTCCTATAAGTAGGTGACTTTGCTTAGGTCTTAGCATCAGCATTTCCGAAGGCTCTTACGAACCTGATTTCGCAAGTGCCTGTGACAAAAAAATCTTCCAAATCTTCGGCGCGAGAGCAAAACAAGAGACACAAAAACGAACTGTCTGATCATCGCATGTTGTGCTGCAGGTGACTCTTCGCTACACATGCCAAACCCCATCCACCACCCGGCGTGTTGCTAAGCTGCAAGCCGTGGTGAAAATAACAACTCGTTTGCCCAAATTTGCCAACCCGCCACCGACTACTTCCTAATGCATCGCTGCTCTCCCGATTGTCGAACCGACTTCTGCTGGTGCAGGGTATGCCAGAACGAAGTGAAGCGGTGCTTTCGTTTCAAAGGACGGTCGTGGCAGCAGGGCGGGGGGGAGCTGGAAGATATATGGATATCCATGCTCCAGATCCACGGGTCCTGACCAGATTAAGGAAAAAGCAGCAATGCCATCTGCATAAGTAATGCGACCACGTCATCGTTCACGCGGATGCTGATGCCGAAGGGGGATGCGATTCACCATTAATCTGTGCACTCCACAAGCTCCACCAGCTCACCCTTCTCTACCCGAAACTAACCGAGTTCACCATGATCATGATCCCAGCTTGGTCGCAGATGGTGCATTGGTTGCGACAGAAGATCTAACACACCACCGTCGGCATAATGTATTGCCTCCCCCGGTAAAGCACTGCCTGTTGCAGATTGCACCAATCAACTCGGCTCTTCAATCAACCTCAATGTCCTCATACTGCAGGTCACTGGGCGTGAAATGTTTCCATCCGAGCATCCAAGTTGTTGAGTCCACACACCAACAGAAAGCACCATAGAAAATAGCCCTCCCTTTTCTCGAACTGCTCCGTGCACCGACTCTCTGCTGCGTGGGGAAGGGTAGCGGCTAGGAAAGGCGCTCGCTCTTGGCTATTCAATTCTTTCTCCCAGCTTTACTGTAGGAACGAAGTGAAAGCACTTTCACATTTGCCAGCAAGGGCTCGACCATAAACTTTGAACTGTCCAGCTGTTGGCCCAAGTAAGCGGTCTGGCCAGTAACCGGGACTGCGCCCGAGGATCCTCCAATCACAGGCGCTCAAGACATGCTCACTGGAGCTCTGTCAGGGGTGTCATGCGTGGATTTTACTAGCTGCCTCATTTTGGGCTTCGGCTACACTGCGGACGACCTCGATGCAAGGGAGCGGGTTCGATGTCTCGGCTCCACTTACAACAAGCTCGATCCCAAAGCACTGCGTTGCAGATGCTGACCCATCTCACCAAGTTCTCTCTCTCTCTCTCTCTTGCGTTAGGTCCATGCTTTTCACCACCACATGCAATAGCAAACGTTCAAGTACAACTGGTTTTACCACCCCGCCGCTCTCTTCGTTCTTTTCTCCCACGTGTGTCAACAAAAGTGTCGCCATTCTTCCTTCCCAGCTGCATACACATATCATCCCGACCACCTTCTAGCAGCTTGAGCTCGCAGCTGCGTTTGCTACATGCAGTACAAACCTTAGGCTCAGTCATGCGCGAACCATGAGAGCTGCATCCGAACATAACTGCCGTCATGTCCGGGATGTAGATTCAGCCATTGCCAGCGAAGGCAAAATAGCGAAAATGCAACAACCATCGTGAACAGCTGTCGCGGTTTACAGATTGTCGATTGGCATCTTTTTAATCCATTTCCCTATATCAAAAGAGGCTCCTGTGCGAACTGCGAACAAACACACTCACTCGGGTGTGTACAGTGTTCGGGCTGGCGGCGTGTTGTCGGGCTCCAACATGATGACGAACTCCGTGTTCAGAGCCTCTGCTGCATCGTACAGCCTGTCGGGGACGAACGGGATGAGTTCCCGCCGGCTGGTGTTCAGGAAACCCTGCCTTCGAAAGAATGGCCACGGGTGCCAGCGGTCGTTGGCAGGGGGGCAAACAGTCGCAGTACAACCTTCGGACGTGACCAGCAAGGCATCAATAGAGTCTGGTGCAGGTAGGTCACTGTCGTTTCACAGGTACAAATAGGTCATAGTCGTTTCAGGTCCTGCATTCCTTGAAAGTACAGTCGTGGCGAACATGACTGTATTTCAGGCTTGCTCTTTCTAGTGGACTTCGCGTGTTTCAATGATTTGCAGGTGGCACTTCGTCCTCGCCTGGAACCCATGGCCCGATCCCGATCTAGTATACCATGTCGGACAAGTACTGGCCTGTTTGATTGCACAGAGGACCGAAGTCAAGGCCACCATCACCTCAGAACATGTTCGGCATAGAGCCATAAAGGTTCAAGTCCCGTGGAGCTCTAAAGGGCCAGATGAAGACAAGCGGCTCATGATGTATACCGGTGACTTCGGAAACACTTCCTTGAGTTTCCGCACCTGGCACTAGCAACTGCAACAGCATGAAAAGCTTGATTCGAACCCGGACTCTGCCTTGGGCAGTCGCAGAGACGGAGTTGGTTGCAGTGCTTGGTTGCGGTGTTTGAGCTTATTGGCTGGCTACTTGCAAAGAATGCAGTGCGGAGCTTTAAACGGATGTCAGCTGACCACATGCTCAAGTAGCTCATCAGCAAGCAAGAGCTTTACCAGGACAAACCCTCGTGGTCATACATCGGTCATCATTCGGTAGCTTGCTCTTCAAGCTTCTGCTGACCAGACAGTACGTGGAGCGGAACATAAAAACGACTACCACGACCATGCACAGAACTGCCCATCACCCTTGGAAAGCACTGGCAGAATTCGAGAATGAGTCAGAATGAGTGGTGTGCAGTGTAGCCCCGTGCCTAACATTCTGGAACAGTGAGCTATTTCGCAAGTGCGGACTGACAAGATGCAAGCGCGGCCTGGTAGAGAACTGCTGCAGGAGAGTGGAACACGTGCAGGTAGAAGCCATATTTCTCGACTTGGAACCGCAGCACGACCGCTTCTGAACAGCAACTACAGCACCTGACAGCCAGCTGGGGTCGTCTCCGACCCGGGTGGTGCTGGCAGGACTGGCGAATCCAGATCCACCTGCCCGACAACTGTGTACATCCTGCTCGCCAAGACTTGTCGAAGACACCTGTCACCTGCAGATATCCGGCCTGTCGTTGATGCAAAGCGGAGCGCTTTTTTTCCTGGCTCACCTAAGCAACTCAGCAAGCTCGGCTTTCCAGACCCGCGCGCACCTGCACACTGCCTGCACATGCACCACAGCCCTTCTCGGGCCCTGCAGGCAGGTCACACAGGCTCCCAAGGTCGGTCTCACAGGGCTCACCCTTCGTCAAGTGCGGGTGGTAGCGCTCGATTAGGCGATCGGAAAACCTGGGCAGAAGCGCAAGAAACTAGTAGCGCACATCCCGTGGGGGTAGCTTCAACCGAGAATCTCGAATGCCTTTCTATTTGTACATCTGTCCGTTCCCCATCGCTCAACGTATCGCTCGAAGCTGTAACCTTTGGAACATTCGGACAGGCAAAACTAAGGACATACATTGTGGCACGAGACAGATCATACGGCACACGGGTCCTATGCCATTCCGCCATGCCGCACACTTGACAAGTCAGGTCCTTTCCCTGCAGATGGTGCAAATGCCGACTGCGCTCAGACGATACGGCAGATTGGGTGCCCGAGAGCCTGGTACTCCTCAGACTCGCTGTACAGTTTTGCATCCTCAGGCTTCAATTGCACCTCCTCAGCTGCACATGCTTGGGCAAAGCAAGTAAGTGGCCGTTGGGCACGTCTCTTTCAAGGCCGTTGCGTACGCCGGGTTTCCGAGAAGGAATGCTGCATCTTGGTTTCTATCCTGCAAGAAGCTCAAGGAAAGGTTGCAAAAGCCAGACTTGGAATGCAGACCGTGCCGAATGCCTGTGTCTTGTCCTCGTGCATCTTGACTTCAGTCCACGGCATGACAGCCCAGCCGCGCGCTGCAAGAGCATACCTCACACCAAACACGGCCAGAAATTCTCCACGGCCAGCGGAGCAACCGGTAGTCAGTTAGATGATACCTTGCCTATTTAGGCGTATGGCACCATCTACCCCCACCCTAGGATAAAAATCTATCTTAAGATCTCACCTCACACCCTGGGATAACATCTATCTTAAGAACTCAGCCCGAGTGGAATGATCCCAACCCAAGTTACCATCCTAGGAACAAAGCTTACGTCTATCTAGGTGCCATACGCCAAACTAGGCAAGGGGTTCCTGGTAGCACTCGGTTCAGGGTTTTATGACACTCACACTCGGACAAGCCTGGCGAGGTCTGTAGCGGCACTGTTGCGATACTGGTCCAACGATGAAACACCAGATACTGCAGGACTGTTTGACTGAGCACCACGTTGCCAGGAAGAGCTGATGACAAGACAACCACAAGCAAGCAACGATACTCACTAGCCCATCTGACAACAGACCTCCATGCAACTAACCACCTACTTCACGCCGTGTGAAGGCCCAGTGCAATCAGTAGGTTACCTGTACCTCAACTGTGTTCATCGCTACAATCTTATTTCAAACTGTTTAATCAATGAAGAAAGAACTGACAACAACGAAAGGAGAAATAACAAATGTAAAATAAACATAAAGGAGATAGCGATTGGTATAATGTAGGCTATTGTATATGAGCGATTTTCACTCTGAGTATGCTACCTGTATGGAACTACTTGAGCAACAAAGCAAACACATTTCGGAAACCGATATACTCTTCAAGGCGATGAAAGAACTGTTGGACAAATTAGACGAGGAAGACAAGAAAGTAGTGTTGGGATCATCCTACTGGGGCTGAGTTCTTAGGATGGATGTTACCCTAGGGTGGGACGGGAGATCTTAAGATAGATTTTTATCCTAGGGTGAGGGGTGGGCGGTGCCATACACCTAAATAGGCAAGGTATCATCTAACTTAGTCCGGGGTGCTGCATCGCGGAGTCATAAGAGAAGATCTCCTCCAAACACGACTGACACCGACTGGCGCTGTGCACCCTGAGATCCCCTCAGCCAAACCCTGCGCCGAGTCGACAAGTGGACTTTTTGAAGCACAGCAATGGGAGCTTCGCCGCTGCAGCCAGGACCGTGCCCTCGTGGATTTTCAGTCCTTCCGTGGCCGCACACTGCAAGGTCTCGCGGGGATTGCAATTTTGAAGCCCGGCCTTCTGCACTGTCGCCCAGCGGCCAAGGAGCGCTTCCATGTCCTCCGAGTCGCTCTCGGAGGCCTCTTCCTCTCCCAGTCGCCGACGCTTCTCGCGGCGATCCTCAGTTTCGGTCAGACTTCCGCCAAGCACCTCCTCACGACGCCTCCCTTAAACCGACACGGCAACCACTGATTCCACAGATGTCTCTGATCTTTCTTATTCACGGACAGCTGCACTCACACACCATCACACACTTGTTGTCAGCTCATTCACGATGGCCCAGTCTTCTAGGGAAGGGACATCCTTCTCTGAATTGCGACACGACAGCCGACAGCTAAAACTGCTGCTGTCACGTTAAGGGATTCAGGGCCGACTCTGTGCTGGACAGGATGGGCCACGTGGACACAGCTTCTTCTACCTGTTCCCCTGGCCGTTGGCTGGCATCGGGGTACTGCCCCGCAGGTTTTCGTGCAGACACCGCTCTTGGCAAAGAGGTAACGAAGGGAGGGACCCCGACATCCGGGGCTGCGGCTGGTACCCACACACACAGACAAATAGACTAAATAGGCATAAACACCACTGAAAAAAAAAAAAAAACACCTTTTTAGTACTTACTGCAGGAGTCGTCCTCCTCGGCCCGCAAGGCCTCCGGGGCATAGGCTTCGCCCAGGGACCAGGCCCTCTCGCCGCCGTAGAATTGCACGAACAGGGCGTTGATCTTGAACTTCTCTGTTTCTGGCAATGCATTCCTTGCTTGTGTGCATCGGACTTACGACCCACTCGACCCCAAACCGAAATGGAAGTCAAGTCGATGCCAATCCAGGTCAAGTCACAGTGCGCCTCTGTAGAAGCCCGCGACAGCCCGTGGGGCTTCCAGCGCCAGTTCCTCGGCACGCTTCCGCTCCCGGATTTGGTCCAACTTCAGCGCCATGATTCGCTTCTGCGTGCCGTCTCCGACACACCGAAAATTTAAGCCCATGTGTTTGCAAATTTGTCGGATGTCTTCTCGCCCGGTGCTGTTCACATCGGTTCCGAAGCCGAGCTCCAACCGCAGCGGGTCTTTGGAAAAAGCTTCCAAGGGCCTCCAGTGCGGTGAGTTCTGCAAGCGATTCCAGCCTCTTTGGTAGGCCATCAACTGATGCAGGAGCTATCGGCTTTCCCATGCAACATGATTCTGCTCGCTTGAGCCCACTGACAGCGACATCGGTACATGCTCGTCTGCTGCTTGCTCGCATTCGCAAAGTTTGGGCCGAGATTCAACAAATGGAACATTGCTTATGCAAATGCTCCTTGCTGAAGTTCTCTGCGAGCATATTCCAGTCTATCTTCGCGACGTTCTCATCCGCGAATGCATCCAAGACCACAGCTCTGCGGAAGCAAGATCCTCCACGAAGGGCAACCTGTCAGCAGAAGCAACAACATGTCGAGAACCGTGCCCATTGCAAATTTCGCAGCTGCTTCTCCCAACTTGCACAGCCTGCTGAATGCTGGGGGTCCAGTGGAAATCAGAAACGCGGACACGGGCCAGCCGCTCGACCTGACAGCTTTGGCTTCCGAGGCTACTTCCGCGGCTTCCACTTCTCTGCTTCGTGCTTTTGTTGGCTGGCTAAAGGAACAGAGTGTGGCTGCGAGAGCATGGGGTGAGGTGTCATCATGGCAGATGGTGACTCGTTCAGGTCGGTGATGTAGCCAACATCAGCATCAGAGGAGACCCATTCCCCCACCGACGCCAGCTCCAGGTGGGATAGATCGCCCGATTTTGTGAGATGTTGAACCAAGCTCCCTGAAAACTCCGGGGACCTTCTTGACTAACACAACCTCTCGCAGTCCGGGCTTTGAACCTCCTGGCACTTGTACACTGCGGGACGCCGAAATACTCTCAAAGCCTAGAGTCTAGAGCACCTGCAGGTCTCGGGAGCACACAACGTTGTGAGATCCCACCCTCCTCCCCCTTATCCCTCCCCTCCTAAACCTTCATGAAAGCTGCGACCGGCTGCTCTGCACATCAGCTGGCATCGCTGCATCTGGGGCCGTCACGTATTCACTGCCACCAAGCTTGCTGTCCTTCCGCTGGGGTGCATAAACTCTGCAAGCAATGGGTTTTTTGTGCACGAGCGAAGTCACCTTCACAAGCAGGCCCCCCGCATCAAAGTCAGGCTTTTGCCTTATGCTCCCATGAAGCCTTTGCTGAGTTGAAGACTTTGCAGCTGCCTCATAAACAGAAAGCTCAAGACTCAAGGAATGTCGTGCGGCGCCGAGGAACGTGTTGTCAGGCTCCAGAAGTATCACGAATTCGGATTGCAAGTACGTTGCGGCATCGTGTAGCCGTCGCAAGAAAGGCCACCTCGTTGTCGGCAGCAGCACGAAACTGCTGGGCAACATCTAAAAATGATCCCCGGCTGTACTGAATTCTTGCCAGTGTCGGATGCCATCGGTCGTTAGCAGGTGGACACATCACAAATTTGCAACCTTCTGCTGCACAAAGCGGTGCAAAGTCCATGTATCCTGGCGCTCGGGGCAATGCTCAGGCTGGTCACACTGCTGAGAACGTCGGCAACGCAGTCAATCGAAAGCCGGGACTTGCAAGGCTCCTTCACTCATCAAATAGATCCTCGAAGCCATCGTGGCAAAACTAGCAACATGCAGCACCGAGGCCCAAACTACAACAACTATTTTGGGCAAGCCAGCGTCGGAGATCCGGCAAAAAACTTCTTGACCTCCTTGATAGAGCCGACTTGGGCAATCAGTTGTTATTCTCAATCAGAAATACAGCAGCACCACAGAGCGTGAGATTTGCACCAAGGCTCTCTCACCAAGCGAATCACAGCTGCCGGGCGCCCGTGAGCATGTATGTAGAATCCGTACCTTTCTTTCTGAAGCAGGCACCGACAGCAGTGGAACAGACCCCAAGGCAATTCGTTTGCAAGGAAGTTGCCAGGATGAGCTGAGGTCTTGGGGGTTCGACAGTGCTGCAGACTTTGGCAGCTCGTGTTCATCTGGCTGTCCTTCGCAGACCGTGGGGACAGTCGGCTTCACTGGACACAGTGCCCGAGTCTGGCCTTCTGGCAAAGAAACGCTTCCTAGCGTAAGCTCGAAGCCCACATTCGCCAGCAGTGTGGTGCGCTCCCCAGGCTGCCCAACCACGAAAAACGCCTCGGCGTCGTGAACATAGGGCGGGAAGCGCTGAGGGCTGGCCGCTGCAAAGACTTCTGCAAAGTGTCCACAGCACCACCCAGGAAGATGAAGAGCGACGTCCGGTAAGGCCAGCATTGTCTGCTCGCTTTGCGCCTGGCAATGTCCATGACCGCAGCTTTCCGACTATATATTTCAGACTAAGGAATCACGGCATGAACTACCGGGCTTCGATGCCAGACTCTGTCTTAACAGGCGAGGGCTGAAGGGGGGTTGAGAAGTGTTTCGACCCAGGATTCGGACGTGCCTGGCCATCGTCTTGTGAAGTCCACGCGTGCGCTGCGAGCAGGCGAAGGGGCCATGGCTCAACCAACTCCCTGGAGGTCTCTCGGCCTTCCACACGTGCAGCTTCATGGCCGCTGCGGTACTAGTTACTCAGTTACTAGTACCTCGTCATGGAGCATCCTGGTCTACAGACTCTCCGCACGGATTTAGGGGAGATACCGGGGCACATGTGAAACCTTACATGCCTCATGAGATGCGGGAGCTTACGGTTCGAAGGTATGTGAAGTCTGAGAAGCAAGTCTCGAAGCAGATGCACAGATTGCACGGGCTCTGGACGACCATCAGCAGCAACAGGAGAGCTTGCCAATGTGTGCGTCCTGAGCACGGAAGACTTCGACCCACGGGCGGCATGCAGCTACAAGAAAACAATGCGAACTTCGCGATCGGAATGAACAATTTTGCGGCTGGGGGTCCAATCATCTTCGTACAGCTGCTGGGTGTTGTGCGCACGGACTTGCTGCAGCAGCTGTTCAAAAGCAGCCGCCGTACCTTCGTGCAACTGAAGGAAAGGTGCCTTCTGCACAAGCACATGCCGCATGCCGATGCAAGGCCGTTGCCGTATTTCGCGCGTAGCTTTCGCCACCCGGCAGACTGGCCGGGTGAGTCTGGTGAGATCTCGGAGACATCCTGAAAATCGGATGTACAGCTGCGCCGTTCTGGATCTGCACCTAACTAAGCCATCAGTGCCTCCATCTGCATATAGGACCCAATGGAACCGATGGAAACGGCCTGAGACCTGGGACCAGAATATCCAATGGCGGTATGGTTGTTTGAAGTGTTGCTTTCTCGGGCAAATGCGGCCAGCAACTTCGGGAGCCGTCGCCATCATCATCCTCAACACCCATCATCACTTCTCGGTCACAATCGTCAACGCCTGGCAGAAAGCGATGCGAGCTCCTGAGACTAGACACGCTTACAGTAACAGCTCCAGTGCTCGGCCTGGGCCGTGCTCGTCCACCTGCAAAGCAGGGCACGTGAATGACGGAACGACTCGGAACGACCTGAGCTCTCCCCAGGCGCCTGCAACGCACCGGCAGGTGGTGCTTGGAAGAAGCGCTCCTCGGTTAGCGTCACCTCTCGTCCTCGCTGCCGTCCTGAGGCCAGGCCCAGACCCTAGCAGACCCTAGCGGCCCTAGCTCGGAGCCTTAAAAGTTTAGGAGTTTAGGCTGAAAGAACGACTTCCCTACGCATTCCTTCATGGGCCACGACTTCAAAACCCAGGCCGCACCCTTTTTTGCGCCGCCGCGTTTCACTTCGTTCAGTGGTCCGCCCTCATGCCGAAGCACCGAGGTGTTGACCTGCGGGTTGAGCTGCCATCCCGTCGGCCATGATGTGGTTTTTCACTACCTGGACCTTCTTGCTGGCAAGCGCTCTTGGTCGATCCACTTCCCTGGCCCCGTACTTCGATTCTGACAACAGTGTACCAAGTCACCACCAATTAGCATGCTCGCCATGTTCAGAGAAATGTTCCCACGGCTGCCCGCTTCGGCCATCTTGTTCTGCGCACTCTTGCATCACTCCCAGCGCCATCAGCCCGCCGGACTGGTGGTGTCCTGGGACTTCGGAGACCGTGAAAGGGTGGCAGACCAGGCACTAGCAGATATTCCATAACCAGTCCGCCCATCCGAGCAGAGAGCACCGGCATCGCTGAGCTCCATGCGGCTGATGGCAGAGGAATGTAGGGCTGAGGACCATATACTTGGTTCGAGATGCCTGGTATTTGAGTTAACGGTGGTAAAGGGCCCCACTGCATAGTCTCGAGTCCAGGCCCAGGCTTTTCGCCCTCGCTGGAGCTGAGCGCATTGTGCTTGGTCTCACGCTCGCGTCCAATCTGGGCCGGTGCTTCTGGCACCTCTTCCAGGGACCAGAACTCACAAACTTCAGTTGCAGCGCATCAGACTGAGGCTGCAGCCTTCGATGCAAGAGGATCTTCGAAAGCATGCTGGCCACCACAGTGCAGCTTGATGTAACTTCGAACCTTCACCGCCATCGCAGGATACTACAGCCTGCAACCGAACAGATGCACCAATGCGGAAAAGCGGCGGCTCGAAGCAACGGCTCCCCATCCAATCCTGAGTCACGACGAGTGCAGCGTATGGGCTTGCCCCACCAAGCATGGGCCGAATCCCTCCAAACTAGCCGAGGGGTCTGGTCAGCTGTAGCTTTAAGCAGCTCGCGGAGCTCAGCCCCACTGGGCTCGGCTGATCTTCCTTGCGTGGTACGAGAAAAGCATGGCTGTCTTCCACTGCTTTGCACGGACCCGGGCTCACCTCCAGCATCTCCTGGTCTTGAGGCCCTACTACCAACATGCTCTGTCTCCCCTTCAGCTCTGGTGCATTCCACTACAGTCAGTCACGAACTTAGTCGAGGCGAGGCTCCACCATGGCGTACCGCGCAAAGTTGTCCAGCGCCGGGAGCCGATTATAGCGTGCCTGAGCAGCTCGTCTGGGTCGTGTTGCGTTCGCAATAGAAGCCTAACGAAATTAATGCCCGACAAATTGCCGTCAGCTCCTCTCCGGTAGAGATGTCTCGGCTTGCGGTGAGTATCACTTCCCCCGTGTTCTGGTTGCAGGAGTACTCCACATTGGGTGTGCTGCTGTGGTTTACCAGATCGGCAACCGGTGCCAAGTGCAGGCCACAATTGGATTCGAAGTTGCTTGTTTCCACAACCAACCGGCCCCAAAGCACATCTGCGAACTTTAAGTGCTTGTGGCTCTCGCTGTTGTTGTACACTCCCAAAGCGGAGAGCATGCTCGCTCGTGTGCTTCGCACGGACGCGACAATGGGGGCAAACTCAGGGGTTTGGTCAAGCACACGAAGGGCGGATTCGGAGGCCGCGAGCGGAACTCCAAGGGACTCGAACTCTGCCAGGGAAGGATAAGAGTCGATGGCCGTCCTCAGTTTGAGCATGAAGTGCGCTGCAGGTTTCATTCAAGACGCCTTATCTCACGACGAGCTGCTGCCAGAAGCGACCCTGGGTACGTCCAGCAGGCCAAGCACGCATCTCGGCCACAAGCAGGGCCAGCTTGCACCGGTCATCGCGACAGCCGGCAAAGCGCCTGGCGGCAGATGCAGTGACTTGCTACTGCAGCCCATCTCTCCGTCAACTAGCGCCTGCCCTCCGCATCCTCAGGGTGGATGACGTGGCTTGGCGGCGCTGCAAAGATCACATCACCCCTCTTCACCGAATGTCTTGGCCGCAACGCTCGGCTCCGGATGCTGCCATGCGTGGTCAAGTCCACTCCTGCAACTGAAATTTCTCGGGCAAGGGACGCAAGACTGCAGGACACAGCTGTGTGTCGTGTCCTAGATCCGGATCGCGAGTGGGCTGCCTGAGAGTGGCGTAGATCAAAAACTGATTTTCCCTTCTGACCCAATCAAGTAAACGCAAGCTAGGCCAGGTCGCAAAAACTGAAGCAATGTCTGAGCGCCAGCGAGTGCCCCATGTGGCATGCCAACTGTCACATCTGCTTGCGGCGGGCACTCGAAGTATTTCATGCGATGCTGCTTGTTGCCTCCATACAGTACGTCCTCTGTCTGAAAGTACGGGATTGTCACGCGGTTAGCCTAACTCCTCGAGCGGCAGGTGCTCTCTGAGAGGAACGGCTGTCGACATGCTGTTTTTGCTTCTCCCGCACATGCCAACGCCAAGATCGGAAGGCGCCTGCGCTGGGATCAAACTGTGGAGACATTGGCGACGATGGGCTTGGGGATTCCGGCTGCTTCTTGGTCAAGCCTGGCGGGGCTCTCTAGAGCTAGTCGTAGCTACAGCTGCAAATCAGCTGCAAGATGCTGACAGTGCTTGACACATCTTTAACCCAATTTCTCGGATTTCTCCGTCCCACACCTCGCTTGCACCTTCGGACCCTGAGAGTGGGAAGACAGACACTGCCTACCTTACATCTTGATAGACACGGACTCCATCATGACTGGCTCTACCGGTCTATCGCTTTGCGTATAGACCTTCGAGATCTTCACAGCCACATCGTAGCCGTCAACTACGCGACCAAACACTGGATGTCGGGAGTCGCCAGGCGAGAACCAGTCCAAGAAGGTGTTGTCTCTGACCTCGAAAGAACAGCAAAACGGGATGCTCCCCTGCTACGGCCTGCACAGAAACGTCTCCGGGCGAGGCACGTTGATGAAAAACTGCGACCCGCCAGAATCCGGCTGGCCAGTGTTGGCCATTGACAAACTGCCCTTGACGTTGCTGTCTTGAGAAACAAACTCGTCCTCAGGAGCTCCAAGCATTGGTGCTTCCCAGAAATTTCACATAAGACTCGAAAAACCTCGAACATGCCATTTTTCAAAACTGGTCCTTGATGTTGCCACCTCTGAACCGCTGCTCGGTGATGCCGGTGGCCAGATTTTGGAATGACCCGTCTGGTGGCCCGCCCGTGCCTGCGTAAGGACTGAACGGGTCCTGCAACAATGAGTATCGCCAACTGCTCACCCGATGGCATCCCCAATACACACACACACACATGCGCGTGCGGGCTGTATTCAGTAAGTGCACATCATGACCACACCCAATCCTCGTCAACGAGGGCGGGGCATCACCCGGAACTTTCATGGTACAGGATCCCCCGACAAATTACGTCCTTAAGACAGGTGCCCCTGCTCCTGCCCACATGCTATGCTCGTTCTATCGTGCACCGTCTCTTGCTCTGTCTTTGTATTAATGCACTGATTACACCAGGCCCTGCAAAACAAGGGGCTGAACCGAGTCAACCCAAACCGATATTCGCTGCAGTTCCCTGCTTGGCCCAGCGTGAGCATTTCCATTGCTACATGCAGAAGCATGGCGCTGCAATGCGTGATGCTCATCGAAGGGTATCAAACAAAGGCACCTCCAATCCTACATGCAATGATTTGTGACAGCCAAATTGCATGCAGGCCAATCGGTGCGCTGATACATCAAGAGCAGCCGGTTGACTCAGCTGAGACATCTGAAGGAAAGGGTTTCCGTCGCGGAAACTTAGTGCCTATTGGTACCGAATCCCTGCCCTAGCCGTGGCAGCAAACAAAGAGGCACGGAAGCATAGTTTCTGCGATCTTCAACAGATGTCTCGGTCCCCCTGTCGCGAAAGATTCAAATGCTCTGCAAGCACAAGACTCAAGGTCCTTGGCATTGGGGCAGCCGAATTGAACCATGAAGTTCGGAATGACTCTGTGAAAATGCACACCGTCGTAGAAGCCTGTCCGGGCAAGGTCGATGAAGTTCGAGGCTGTGCGTGGCACCCGGTCCTGTTTGCATCGCTAGCCTCTCGAACCTACTCCAAAACTTGAATCATCGGATGATCGGCCAAACGATGAAAGGCAAACAGCAAGCCAAGGAGTCTCAGCGAGGCTGTGCTTTGCGGATCCGCCGTTATCACGAAACTAAGGTGTGTCCACTTCTTACAAGTTCTGCGATCTCTTGCAAAAAAAAGCACAGAAACGTAGCAGGTCTGAGGAATTGTTGAAGCGATGTTCCTTGCCCTATCCCTATCCCTTCGGGTCCAGGAAGAGCTCGACCTCGATGGTCCCTTTGCTTGTCTTGAGTAGAGCCCTGGGGTTCGGCTTCAGAACTCCGAAGGTGGCTTCGAAAGGCTCCTCGCCGCGAAGCAGTGCCTTCAGAGCGAGCAGCTCGTAGGGTTTGCCCGCCACGGTCTGGAACACCCACCCTGCTTGCACGCCAGCTTTCTTTGCCGCACCATCAAAAACCTCCTTCACCAGACCACTCTCCGGATCAATCTCCATTCCCAAACTGCCCGGCTGCAAGGCTACCTCGGTCTCGCGGTTCTTGCATGTCCCTTCAGGCCGGCCCAGAAACCATACGGGAACATCGACTTCGAAGCCCAGGAACATTTCGCACATCATCGGACAGAGAACCCACACCAGGAATGTACCCAGAAGCCGAGGCTGAAAGCCTGCTCTCTGCGCCTCTGCAGCGCTGCTTCTTAGCAGAACAAAATGGATTTGGGTCAGCATTGACAAAGTCTTACATCGAAGGGTTGGCGGGTTCAGGTTCCGGAGATGCAAGCAAGACTCGCAGCTCCTCCTGTAAGCGTCAGTACTCCAGCATGCGGTTAATGAGTGAATCACCCCAGCATCCCCACGATCGCCACTGCAATTACTGCTTACTAGCTCTACTTGCCCTACAGCACTCGTGGCACAACTAAACTACTAGTGCTGCTCTGGGCTCTTTGTTGATCCTACTGGGAAGGAGTGACGGTGCTTCGACAAGCGACGCTTGCATCGTGGCCCGCCCACAAAGGAAACGCCCTTCAGAACCCAGATTGCCGCAAGAGCCGCAGCGCCAAGTATGAACAGATGTGCACAGCAGCTTCTGCTTTTCCTCGACGAAGTCGTGATCTGTGGCGGCCGAACCATGGCTTGCAGACCGCTCCCGCCACGCTCTGCAACGCACAGAGACACAAAACCTCGACAGCCCGGACCAACTGGCACACATATACATGTCCCTGACTGAGCCACTACAGTGCCTCAACCATGCCTCGAACGCAGAGAGACCCAACAAGCCCGCACAGCACGTCAAGTTTGATGCCTGGTTTGAGCCCATTCCAATGGAGATAAAGGGATGAGGCATCCCGCAGAAACATCTGCAGATGCAATCGTCCCTATCGTCCCTGGCATTCGTGAGGAGCCTGGGAAGGCTCCCCCGCCCTTTGACATCGCAGCTCCTCGGCGATCTGAACCTGGGGCAGACACTTATCGCCGAAAGCAGGTCTCGCAACGTTGCCGCTCGGGCTCAAACCCAGACGCATGCTTCCTGCCCGACCTGCTCTCCGCTTCGGCTTGAGTGTTGCATACCCATAGGGAACTGGGCAGCTTGCTGGCCGGATTCCCGTCGGAACTCCTCGCTGAAGAGGAGGTGGCTCCTCGGAGACAGTTGTTGCAGGTTGCCGAAGCATTTATGTAAGCACGAAAGTGTATGTGACATGGGACGCTACATGTGCGCCTGCCCGTTTCGCCCCACGTTCTCCGCGCTCTGGCGCTTTCCCTGCACCTGGTCAGGGCTTCAAGCAACGGGCTGGTAGCCGCTGTGACGCAGAGTCGGCAGAGCAAAGGATAGTGGTGGTGATTGAAGTACAAGTAGTGAGCTGGTCCGCGCCGAATGGCGCGCCCCTCTTAAGGGGCCTCGTGGTGGCTCGGAAAAAGACACGGATGCTCCGTGTTCGGAAAAAGACACGAAACTCCCCTCTCTCCCTCTCTCTCTGTCTCTCCCTCTCTCCCGGGCATAGGAGCCTCTATCTCTTCTACCACACAGCCAAAGAGAAGGCATGTCGGCCCCTCTTCCGCGCGTGCGCGCCCTGGTCGCCCCGGTCTTGGTGTGAAAGCTTTAAAAGATGAGGCCCACTGTGTTGCAACTCTGATATGCCTCCTGAATTAACACTATATAACCCAAACCCCTGCCTCATCTTCACAAAAGGCTGCCACCGGTATTGTGTTGCAAGTTTACAGCTCTATCTCTCTCTCTCTCTCTACCAGGCCAGAGGAGGAAGGCGGCTGCCCCCCCTCGCACGCGAACGCGCAGTCACAGGGTTTTACGGACTTCCACTGGAGGGTTGCCCCCCAGCGGCTCGGCTATACACGGCCGGGTGGAGTCTCGCAAACAAAGCAAGGTAGTGGCGCTGAGGCGTTGCAACCGTTCGCAAAGTACGCCAAGACTTTTCCACCCCCGCACTAACAAGCCGGATGTTGGAGTCTGATGGCCGCAGTGCATGCCCCCGATGGCGCTTGAGTACTGAACCATATTCGAGTGTGTTCGAGACAACGAACAAATTGGTGGGTCCGATATTTACTGATACGGGCTACTGCATTGCAACATGCACGCGCACCTGACGGATTCTTGTCCGTGTCTTGCCTGTCAAAGTCAATCCTCACAGAACCCGGATACGGAACTATAATAAAGTACGGGGCGATGTGTCAAGTGCCATGTCCTGGTAGCAGCATCTGCGAGGCGAACCTGATCATCAGGTGCTGTCGCATGTCAGCTGGGCTGCAATTGCTCGTGGGCTGAGTGTCCAGCACTTTTATGTCGGGGAGGGCCCTCGACGAGTTGGCCATCATCTCTCGTCGCATGCCTTGGCATTGTTCGCAGCCCCGCGAGCGAGTCGACAGGTGCCTAGCAGGGCCTAGCCACTACGCCATTACGTAAGCCTCGGCCTAAGCCAGCGGCGCGGCGCTCGTGCCCAAATTGGTCTTGTCCGATACTTCCCGCTGGCCGCCTTGAGGCCGGCGAGTGAATGCCGCAGCGTTGCACAGACACGTTGCAAGCACAGGCCTCGGCCGTTGCCTTGGTCGCGCCGCGATCTCCTGTCACTTGGCCTGGGCTTTCTGGCAACAGGCGCCATCTGCAGCACGTCTCGAGCGCTCGCTCAGACTCGCCTCTTTTTGTGCTACGCTGTCAGTTCCGCGAGCATTACCATCAACTGCCCAGTTTGGAGAAACCGAGCAGGGCTACAAGCACGAGAGAGAGATTGGTGAAGAAGTGGGCGGCCACCTCAGGAGCAAAATTCCCAGCGTTGCAAGCGAACAGGCATCTGGGCCCACACCGTGAAGTAATAGAATCGCCAGGCAGCCTCCACCTCGGCCAAGGTGAAATGCTTGAATCCTCTCTTACTCCTGCTTGTGTTCAGCCCGGTAGGTCTTGTGACTTGTGACCTGTGCTCGAAAAGGGCTGGCACCTTGCTGCTGACCAGCATCAGCGGATCTTGCGTCCACGTGAAGAACAGCGGATGGTTGGCCTCATAGGCAGCACAAGGTACAAGCTGACTAGAGAATATATTTGCCAGAGGCGCCTTGATTCCGTAGGCAGCCTCTGCCTGCTGCACTGCCAGCCGAAAGAACTGACGCTTGCCCTGCCCAAGACCATTTGCAAACCGCTTGAAGACTTGTAAGTTTTAGAAACTCATGCTCTGCGCTTGCTCGCCTCCTCAAGGTATCGAAGTCCAGATCGAGCATGCAGATTGCCGTACCTCACTCGTGACTCGTGGCAGCGCATCTTGAGTTTGTTGACGTCGGCAGCTTGAGGCCATGGCTCTCCGCAGCGAAACTGCTGCGTTGGCCCGCTGCAGCAGTTGACCCCAACAGCCCAAAAATCATATGACCTGCAGGCAATCGACAGGAACAGTTGTCTCCGGCTCAAGCATGCAATGCTGCAGACGCTTCATCTGAGCTGCCCGCGCCAGCGCATCTGTTCCGCTAACAATTGGGACGACGCAATACCTCGAAGCCCAGATGGGTCCGCACATGTCCACACTTTATTGTCTGTGGCTGCACTCGTCAAAATCGTGGAAGCTCATTGACCTCAGCCAAACAAGCTGTGACACCACGCGTTGATCATCTGCTCGCCATGTTGGTGGTCTTGGCCTCTTGCTTGGCGAAGTCAAGCTTGCTGTCTGAGGCGAAATAGACGCGGCCAGCATCCATCAGCTCCTGCCCTTTCTGGCGGGCAGGATCGACTGCCTCGATACCATCACGCTCCCAGCCCAAACTCTCACTTCGGCTTGCTCGGATCCGTGCAGGATAGCTGCTCAAGTTCTGGAAGTCCAAGGCAGCCTGCTCAGCGACAATGCGCTCCCTAACCCACATCCAAAGCCGTGGGGACCGCGCCTCCATCGTGCTGAGGAAAGTGTAGTCTCCCAGGACTGCGCCCATCACCACGGCCAGCCCCAGAGATGCTGCGAAGAATGTGTACCTGGCGCGACAAGAACAGGCATCAAGAGACACAGTGCTCAGGAATACAAGAAAGCTTGCGAGGAACACCACATGGGCTGCGAGTCCAAACCGCGGGAGCATCGACCCAGAGCCAACCTCAAAGTGTTAATGTGGCACTCTGTTTAGCCAAGTTAATCTTTGTAATGCTTTTCCCGGTGCCAGGCTTACTCAGGATTTGATTTTGGGTGGCCGTCTCCAAATGGGTGAGGGATCAAAAAAAACTATTTAAGGGATCAAAAAAAAACTATTTCC
>CAJNDV010032330.1:46950-117482 GCA_905221635.1 Symbiodinium sp. CCMP2456 | reverse complement strand
GCTTATGCAGAGGAATAGTTTTTTTTTGATCTGTGAATATTTTTTTGATCCCGGAAATAATTTTTTTTGATCCCTTAAATAGTTTTTTTTGACCCCTCTCCCGCCGTCTCCCATGTCAAAAAATCAGCGGATTTTGGCGTGGATTTTCATGTCTGCTGATGATCAGTCTTAACCGTGATGGCAGGAGGAGGCCTGAGACTTGATTTTGATCATTTCGGAACGTTTTCGGAGGATTTTAATGGGCCTAAGGCTTGGGCTTTGAGTCTTTGAGCTTTGTAGAGCTCAGATTAGCCCAACGTCCAGAACACCTGGACCATCAGAACCCAATCAAACCCAAACCCCCCAAAACCCAAACCCTGGATCTTCGCAAGCCCTTCTACTTAAGCCCACCGAGACCCCAATCAAAACCAAACCCCCCAAAACCCAGCCCTAGCCACTCCTAAACCCACCAAACCAACCCCTCACAGCCCTGCCTTATACTGTACTACTCTCGTACTACTACTGTACCACTGTACCACTGTACTACTGCTGTACTTATGTACTGCTCTCCCGGGACAGGGGGATCTGGGGAACGAACAGGGATGTGATGCATTCAGGGCGCCGGAAAAATGTTTGGGGGGGACACAACACCGTGTCACCTTAAGGTAATTCAGCACCGCAACGAGACCGACACATTTGGGAAGATGTCTGATGATCACTCGGGTCCTCACGCCGTTGCAGAGGCAAGGAGGCCCAATGCCTTACAATGACATGGTCATTAAGCATGCACCCTGTTCCCGTCGCAGAGCTCTGGAGAAACCAAGCTTGTGACTGCAATCGACCATGCAAGACGGGGCGTCTCATAGCGCACATTGAAAGCTAGAGCCTTTCAGGTCACAATGCCACCTCGTTCTACTTGCACTCGGAAACAAATCGAAAGCCAAGCATTGAGACATTAAGACGTCCACCCCGAAAACGATCGCATAGGCCACTGTTGGAAGCAGAATGTTGAGGCCGACCGCTAAAGCATTCAGCCGCTTCCTGCACAAAGACGTGCTGCTGAGTAACCCAGGTCGCTGACTGCACGACGTACTTGGACCGTGCCTTTTGCCTGGCACAAATGCTTGTGTCGGAAGTCCGCCGGCTCCTGACACACGGTCGCTTTGAAACAGCCCCGAAAACTCTAGATTCCACGCAGTGCGGCATGCCTGTCTGGGCGAAGGTGCTGTAGGGCATGGGCCCTCGGCGCCCCGCTGGCGCCTGCCACAAGGCGACCGCAAGCCCCCCCAACAGGCAGATGCTGAGTTCACAAGTCTAATAACTTGAAAAGTATTTAGACTAATTGCTAACCAGGTCGCTCGAACTACGTTGCGAGGCTGAGAGGCTGGGCGGTGCTGATTTACGTTAAGCACCTTTGAGCCGAGCCTGCGGTGTTCTCACATGCCATGCCATGCACATGATCAGTCATGGTAGTTTGCCATGGGTCCACCAACTCTCGCCTGTCCTGAGTCCAGTGCCGAGTCTGATCGGAGTTGGCTTTCTGCCTGCTTGCACCCTCCTCGGCCTTGTCTGCATCCTTGAAGCTGGTAAATTGAAAGAATGCCAATGCCACTTATTTAGCCGAGCCAGGCCTGTGGCAGCCCTGTGGCAGGCGGCGCCCAGGAAACAGCTTCGGACTCCACTTCCTCAGATTCTTCGGATGGACATCAGCGCTCTCTGGTATGGAGGGCAGAGCATCCGGTTACGCGTGCCTGGGCAGGCATGGGCCGCGCTCGCATTTCGGCGATACGAGACTGCACGAGGAATCAAGCTTGGTTGAGCGTCTAGCGACTCCTATACACTCTTGCTCCACTGGCAGCAAGCATGGGGCCAGGGCCTCCTTCGCCGATGCCCAAGCCGCCGTGGCCGCCGCCTCCGCCACTTCTCTCGCGTGCTCCTCCACAGCCGTAGCTTTGGCCTGGTCCTTCGCAGCCTTGCTGGCTGCTTTAGCTGCTTTAGCAGCCGCAGCTTCAGCTTCGAGCTCCTGGTTTCGCTGCTTCGTGCTGCTCAGTTTGGATGCCAGATCTTGCATTTCTGCAGCCTGCGCCGCAAGCTCTTCCTCCCTGCGTGCTGCGAGTGCAGCTGCCTCTTCCAGCTCTTCGTTCCGCTTCTTTGCCGCGACCAGTTGACTTTCAAGATCCTTTAGCTGGGCCTCACGCTGAGCTGCCACTTGCTCTTGCAGTTGCGCTGCCTTCGCTGCTTGTGCGGCCTCTTCTGCCGCTTGCCGGGCAGCGGCAGCCGCTGCCTCAAAAGCTGCCTCGTTCAGATCCTCCTCCTGCGACGGACGTCGTCCGCTTCGCCCCTCGCTCCCGGGCCCCTCGCTCCTTTTCTGAGGCTCCTTGGCACCCCGAGCTCCTTGAGCCACTTGGCCCTGGCGGCGATCCTGCCTGTGCCTTCCATCCTTCTTGGAGCCAGAGCTCAGGCTTCCACTTCCCAAACTTCCGCTTCCCAAGCTTCCGCCGCTTCCGCCGCTGCCGGTTCTGCCCTTCCCTGCCTTCTCTGTTTTCTCTGCTTTCTCTCTCTTCTCACGACTGGCTGCGAGGAAGGCGGGCCACACCGACGGGCAAGTGTCATGCTCAGGGACTCCGGGAATGTGCAGCGCATCTTCTTCTGTGGGAATGTGGGTCATCTGTGACTGCCTGTGCCTGCCATCTGACTTCGCACTTGCCTGCACGCTGCTGGATGGCGATCCCTTCTTGCTATATGTGCTTGAGGTTTCGTCCATGTCCATACTTGACGGACCTTGGCGGGCATCGCCGTTTCTGTGCGCATGGGAATCATGGGAATCCTGGACGTCCTGCTTGTCAGCTTTTGGGGCTCGCTCTCGCTGCTCTCGGACAGGCGGAGGGCACTGGGCAGCCCATCCCGGCAAGTAGCCGCGTGCGGGGCACATGGCATCAGTCTCGGCCTCTCCAGGAGCCCGCTCAGGCCCTCTCAGTCCTTGCGGTTGCACCGGCTGCGCTTCCTCGCTCATTGACGCAAGATTCACGCTGCTAGCCGCTACCAGTAGCCACACAAATCAGTCCATCCTCGCTGCGGAGACTGTCGACCGGGCCGAGGCCCGTCTCTTCAGAACCTCCAGGAGAGCTCAGGAGAAGACTGCAGGGCAGGTCGGGCAAGTCGTCTACTCTCATCGCCTGCATCGCCTCGCAAGCTCCCACCTCGGCTGCTGCAAAAATGGCCCGTAGCCTCTCAAACTCAAAGGGACCTCTGAATTCTCTGAGCACTCCGCTGCCATGCAAGCGATTGCGCATGGCGGCCCGCAGCTGCAAATTCTCGCGCCGAATAACATCGACCTTGCAATGCTCAACCCAGAGGCCTCAACTCTGCGATGGTCAGGCCTGCCCCCCTTGGCTCCCTGCATCTCCTTCCAAAAGTTTCAGAATCGCGGTGAGGTTGGACACCTGCATGAGTTCATCATGGCAAGCTTGCCGCTGCCGCTTGCACGTCGAGTTGTTGTGCATTTGTCATCGGACTATGGTCGCAGACCTGCTCCTTCGTTTCGATGCACTGCTCCAGAACTCCGTCCATGCCCTGCGATCCACGAGGTGATGCCATGCCCGCGGCCTTCCACATCAAGGACTCAAGCCTCTGTAAATCTGTCAAGGTCCGGGTTCCGCACACTGGCTCCCAGAGGCATTGTCATGGGCTCCTGCAGCACGAGACGCATAAATTCATGACGGTGCGTGTGTGGTAGCATCACCTCGTACTGTAATTTCGAATTAATTTTTCACGCGCAGTCCAGGGCTAGAGTCACAAATCCATTGAATAGGTGTTCTGGAGTTACATACGAATACGAGATCTTCAGAAACAGTAGCAACATAGGATTTACGCTCTCACACTCGGACTCTGCCAGATGAGGTTCATAGGTCGGCAGGATTCGATGCGAAACCCAATGCTAAAATCGAACAGAGCACCGAAAATGCTTCATTTTCGGCATAACCCTCTTCGTTCCCATGTTTCCTGTTTTTCCATGTGTTGCCCCTATCTTTTCTCCTGAGTTTAACAAATGAACTTAAACAGGATGCCGGTGCAACACCCCCGGTTTCGATGCAAAAGATTCGACAAAGCACTGCAAACTGCTCGTTTTCGACAATCCCAGTTTGGTTTCTATGTTTTTTCCCGTTTGGTCTATTGTTCCCCTATTTTTCTCCTGCAGTAAACAAAAATACACTTAAACAAGATTTCGGTGCGAAACCACAGGTTGCGATAAAGCATGGGAAGCGGTTCATTGTCGGCACAATCAATGCGTCGTTGAAACCACCCCTCTCCTCAAGCCTATCGACAAATCATAATTAGACCTAGTACCATGGACCTCGGGGCGCGGTCAGGGCAAGTCTGTCGGAACCGATCGACACGCAAAACCTCCTGGCTTTTCGAACATGTTCTCGGAATAGAATGTGACTCAACTAGCTGAGACTATTTCACTTGGCCATCGGTGGTAGTATGCGATCAGTCATTGCATCACGCACCCGCCAGCCTGTGGAATGCTGCCATGCCCTGCACCAAGGTTCTGCATCCTGGGCCCGGCATGACGTCTCTCACATAGCAGCATGGTTCCCCATCCGCGCATCATCACAACCCTGCTATTGTAACGTGGAAGGCCGGACGCGAGACACCTACTGCATGCAATCTGCACTTGTGTTTTAGACACACTCTACTCTTGACACACAACTCACACTCGTGACTCAAACTTTTCTCGGCGATGAAAGCATCTGCCTGAGCTTGATGCTGCGACCAGGCCTGAAGGCTTTGAGGACCGAGAATAAGAAGTCGGTGAGAAGCCAGCAAAGCTTCTGTTCACTGGCCATGACGGGCTGCCGAAAACCAGTGTCACTGGCGGGTATCTGCAAAAGCTGCAGGTGGCTCTGAAACCACACCCAGCTTTGCAACAAAGCGAAGCCCGATGACTTGCATTGGTCGGAGGCAAGGCCCCCGCACCGTTCACTTACAATGTACATTCCCAAACGCCCTATAAACTCACTTGCAGAGGCGTGTTCGGCCCAAGAGATCCGAGCATTTCCAAGCCAGGAGGTGGGCGAAAGCCTGCCAGGAAGAGGCTCTTAGACTCTGAGACACACTGCCTCATGCCCATGGCACTGCCACTCGAGCCAGTCTGCCTGGCCCAAGATTCTCTGGACGGTTAGCTGTGGCTCCGTACCTGAATGGTCAGGACGATAAGCCGTGGGGACGGCTTGCAGCTTGCGACGGAGATGCCACAACACCATGTCTTCTGGCACGAGGTCCTGCAACTCAGAATTCGCCCGTCCGAGACAATGTTGCTGCTGTGGACAGCATGTTCGAAAAAGTGTGCCTTGTCTTCCCGGCACCTGGATGATCCCAAATGCACCACTACTCTCTGATTGCACGCTCGCTTCTTCTTCGCTGCGCCTCGCTGGCTCCGATACCATTGGCATGCCACCGAGGCCATCCAAATCCTTCGACTCTCACAGTTTCATAGCAAGGAGCCCACTGTTTTCGCCCAGCCTCGAGAACCTTCATCTCTGCTGCCTGTGCCTCACAGATCTTAAAGTTGAGTTGGATGCCCAAGAAGGCTGCCCCGAGAACGGATCGCAGTCAGCGCAAATTACAGTCGGGGGTAGGGAGGAGGTTCACCAGAGCCCGGGCTTCCTTTCGGCACGTCTGCTAAATCCTGTCAGCCTTTCAATTTGCTGCACTGCTGGCCACCAGTTCAAGGGTTTACGAGCGCTCCGTCCTGGCCATGGGTCTCCCCCTTAGTCTTCGGGCGAGCGGCCAGCCACTCCGAGGCGCTGCCCACCTGACCGCAGTCATGATCAAGTTCATTGCCGCTCTCGAGAAATGGCTTCCCTAGCAGCTGCAGTGGCATCGTTTTCATCTGCCCTGACTCTCGCCAGACACTTCACACGTGACGCTGCTCGATTCCGTTGCATCCTAGGAAGGAGTTTCCTCGCAAACGATATTTGCTGGTTCGTTGCTGCGCTGCACGAACCACGAACAGAAAACCGAAGCTCAAGTCTAACAAATTAACTCTCCGGTTTGGCTTGCTTAAAGGAACCCGTGCTATGTCGGCATGAACTCAGCAATCGAGCCCAGGAAGGCAAGGCAAGGGCGCATGCACGCAGCATGGCAACCCCAGCCCCCGCGCAGCCACTTTCGACTGCACTTTCCGGGGCTTCTGCTGTCCACAGCTATGTGCTCGCAAAGGGCCCGGCGTAGTTCACGCGTCAGGCTCCAGTCACCAATCTCAGAGAACATGTTTCTTTTCCCAACATCGGAACCTTGAAAGCACGGGCAGAGCGAGGCTGAGAAGTGTAATCAAAGAAATTCGAGCTAAAAGTCTCGACAAGCGGCTTGTTGTACAAAGAAAGACCTGCCACGATGATGAAGGCAATCGCAAAAATCGAGACGCCAAACATTCGTTTGTGTTGACTGGCGAGCTGGTCGAGCATTTTCTCATTTGACCGGCTCAGGGAATCCAGGTGCCCGCTAATGTCACCACCGGCTGCAGACTTGTGAACATTCTCGATATCGGAATGTAAATCTGCAAGCTTCTTTCCGCGAGCATCTGTATCCCGGTGCGCGGCAGCATGTATGTCGGCAAGCTCCTTCTTTATCGCCTCGAACTCCTCGCCTAGGTTGTGGCCGGTTTTCTTGTCGATTTCCGCCTTGACGCTTTGGAAGCTCCTGAGTCTGAGCACGAGACATGACAGCCTCAGCGGCAGCTCTGCCTGGAATCTTGTTGCAACTCTTGCAGCCCAAGACTCGACTCCACGGCAGCTACTCGCTTGCTGAGGGCCTGAATCGCTGCCTTCATCTGCTCCCGCTGAGGCTTCGATTCGATGACGAGCTTAAAAACCTTGCAAGTTCGGGCTGCGACACAGATTGTAAAGTGCCGGTAATGCCAGCCAAGCAGCCATGTTTGTAAGCTCCTTGATAGCCTGCCAGGGCATTCAAACAGCAAGCGTTGCAGTCGCAGCGAAACACACATCAGCATAAAGCTTCGGCAAGTTCAATCTGGCCTCAGACTCAGCACGATGATCCCTAAAGCTGGAGTGTGCACCAAGAACGTCTTCTTTGTCCCCACTTGGGGCTTTCACGTCAGGAATGGTAGCCATTGAATCCTCACCCTGCCCATCTTCGTAGTTTAGCACCTGAGCAACCCATAATGGCACCAGACAAGCAAAAAATGCAAAACGAACACCCAGCTTCATCTTGAACACGACACCTGACCACTACATGACCACTCGACAGCCACGAGCTCAGCGAGCGAGGCCGCAACCACGCTGAGCTGAGCAGAGCAGTTTGTGCCACATCTTGACTTGACATCCCTTACTGACAGTAGGATACCGTACTGTGCAAGCTGGCATGTGGCAAACACCTCGATCTCAAACCGTTGATTCGGCCTAGGTGCAGAATTTAACAAAGCCACGATGCTTTGTCACAATGCCTATTCGAGCTCTGTTTTATAATCCACACCGACGACCCCGATTCAATTGAAGACTGGTGGCTTTGAGGCCTTTGAGCTCCACAAAGGCACTTCTTTCCCGGGCAGGGTAGTACGTGTCTTTGGAGCCGCCATAACAGGAGAAGCCGATGAAGCCGCCTGCTTTGGCATTCCTGAGGCTTGAACAGTGTGGCAGCTGCCGCTGGTGCATCGGTTTCAATGTTTCAATACCACCAACAAAAAAAAACCTCCACAGATAGAACACTGCCATGCAGAGGAGGTGACGCGCTCACGGTGATGGCGCCCTTCTTCTCGCCCTTGGTCTCTACTGAGACCACCATCTCGTGAGGCTTCACTCTGACCTGAATCACATGATCCTCGCCGCTCTGGAAGTCAAGCTGCAATGCTGTGTCCTGAGTTGGCGTAAACACTCTGCTAAGTTTTCTGTCGAACCTGCTGGCTTTGCAGGGAGGCTTGTAGTCGTGTGTGGTCGTCTCGACTCGCAGAAACTAACGAACACGTGGTGTTCAAGCTGAAGGCCGGCCGTAGACAAACCGCAGCATTTAACTGCCACTACAACTAAGGACGAAGCAGCCTTCACGAAGGACGAGCCGTCGCCGTAGCTGGCACTCACAGAGGTCTTGCCTCCTGCGTCTTTGTCTTTGCCAAAAAAAACCTTGGGACGTGGGATGCCGCTCAGACTCTCAAGTGCATCAGCTTTATTGCCGCATGTCACATGTGTTGTAGCCTGTTTCCGGTCACACAGCAACAGTGCTACTTGAGACGAGCAGCTCCGAGTCCTTTGTACTGAGTCTTGTAACCATAAGTGCCCAGCCCAAGCTGCTTGGCATATGGTGCATACCATGTGCCCGCAATCAGCTCATCTTGATTGTGAGCATGTTTTGTACTTGCATCGTTTGCGACGTCTGATGCATTCTCCGTGGTATACCAGAAGGCAAAGCCGTCCTCCTCGAAGCCTGCTACCCCTGGCTTGGCTGAGAAAGTAAACTCTGCCGAGAAATCACTGGTCTTCAAGGGCAATCTGCTGAAAATAGTGCCTACCCGATCAGCAACACCTGGAGTCAAGATAAGACTTCTGTGACTGGGCATGGTCGTCCCCGTCAAATGCCACATCTTTGCCAGATGGTTAATGTCTGGCGGGTTTGATATCGAATGCCCTGGTAAGGGCGACGGCCCCGCTTGGGCGTACCGCGGCAAACAGCCTGCCACTAGTAGCAGTACGCTGCCGAAGGCGCCGCATTTGCTCCGGCCCCTAGCCATGAGGCCCATGAGGCCCACGAGGCCTTACCAGCCGTCGGTCAGAAAACAGCCAAACAAGCTCTGGCTGTACCGTGGGTCCTGCAGGGGTTGCAAACAATTAACCCCGGCACGATCCTGGGCTTCGACGCAAAATAACGTTGCCCTTTGCCTCCGAAGCTGGCTCGCTTCCCGCACGCGCACGCGCGAGCGCGCGGTTCGGCACGCGGCCCTATCCTACAGCTTGAGCCCAGATTTGCCGCGGCAGACGTGACGTGACGGCAAGGGCTGCAATGCGCTAAACGTTTCGGAGCGTGCACAGAGCCATTGCTGCTCATACGCGGGCCTGGTCTGCAAGCGGCTTGGCTGGCCTTCCTGCATTGCAAATTAGTAGATCTTGGAAATTGCATTGGAGACGAGGGCACAAGGTCTCCTACGTCCGGCTCTGCTTTCTTCAACTCTTCAGGTGGCACTGATAACCAGTCCGCCACCGCAACCTTCACAGAGGCACTGTCGCAGCCACTAAAGCTCGCTGTAAGCATCTCTATAACCGTCGCAGTCTTGAGGTTTTGGAGTGTCGCACCTTCTCGTGCCGCGGTGACGAAGCTGGTTCCGGGTGCGACGGGTACGATGGCTCCGAGGCGGCCGTGGTCTCATTGACCGCCGCCTTGGTGGGCGTCTCACTTTCATCCCCCGCGCCGTCGATGCTGGTGTGGCTGTGGGGATCAGCCTGTGGTTCTTGTGGATCGTGAAGCCATTCGTAGATAGCTTGCTGGGTCACGAGGCCAGCAGGCACTTTTTCTGCTTCTTTCTCTGTCTCGTGGTCAGGACGGTTCACGTCCGCTTCCTCCACATCCGCAAATATCTTCGCGATGGCGAAGTGCTGGTTCTCCACTTCGTCCAACTTTCGAGGCGAGGACATCGCTGCTGGGGGCACCAAATTCAGGGCCTGGCGCATCCCTTTCTGCTTGGCAGGCTCCTGGCGACAAAGATCGGAGGCCAGCTGTATTGCCGTGTCATGCAAAGCGCCTTGGGCATCGCCTTGGGCGTGACTTTGCTTCTTTTGCTTGCCTTGTAGGCTTCCTCAGGCGACTGGAAAAGTCAGGCTCCGGAGGTATTGACCTTTGGAAACATTCGAGGAGGTTGCCTTTCTGGCTGGCTGTTTTGAAGCCTCCCCACCTGCATGCTTGCGCGATGGCATCAGCACTGCGGCTTGGGTCTGAAGCACGGGCCTTTTTGCCTGGATCTTTTTGTGCTGACCTCTTGCCCTGTGCAGATGACTGTCGGGAAAGATGAACGAGCCTTTGAGGTCTTAAGATTCGAAAGGCGTTAATCTCACGCGCCTGTGTTGACGTCATGGCATTCGCTCGTCTTAGCTCGTAGCACCTGCTTGCCTTTGTCCACAGGTTCTGCTGGCGTCTTGTCTTCCTTAGGCTCTCTGTCTCGTTCTCCGTCTCGCTGGTCTTGCTTCGGGTCGGCTTCCGCCAGCTTCTTCGACGCACGTCGCCGGCCACCTGACCAGAGTTCGATGCCGTTCAATTTGCTTAGAACTGCAAGACAATCCAGATCTGTGTTAAATGCAAAGCATCTCACAACTCGCACACAAGAACCCTGTGAGGTTCGCCATGCTCCGAGCTGTACCCTCATGCGACGGGCCATGGGCATCATCAGACTCAGTAGTGTGCTGTGCTGCCACTGGCGACACTCCTTACGGACTGAAGTACTCAGTCTGGCCACGAACGGCCAACAGGTTTGGGATTTCAAGTTCCATTCCGCGATCTAGGACATCAGGAAACACAATCCAGAGTCCAGAGCTTATCTTGCTCGGAACCTGCTTCTGAGCTTTGCGCTGTTCTCTAGTTTTGGTTCTCTTGTTTTGGAAAATATTCTAAGTTTGACAGAACTGGTGAAGCATTCCCTTTTCCACGCGTCATGACACGTCCACGACTTTCTGTGGGCGTCGATGGACGACGGCGATATCATTATAGACCTCCTTCTCCAGCAGTTTGAAGTCGGTAGGAGAAGGCAGGTACGACTGCGCTGCTGCAGAAACCAGTAAGACCGTAACGGCAACGCTGCACTAATCCATGTCACCGATAATACGAATAAGATTACCGAAATCGATATTCAACCACATCGCCAGCACTCGGATCTGATTGACCGAGCAGAAGAACGGCAACGAAGGTCCGGCGTGGGTAGCTTGTCATGGATTTCTAGGAATTTAGGCAGGCAAGGCCAGATAGTCTTTACAGAGTATCCAACCTCCATAGCTCGATAAAGGGAGTACCATAGTTACCTTTCACGAAGCGAACAAAATGCTGGAACTTGCGCCCAAATGTCGTGACCTGAGGCTCAGGTACCATAATGGACCTTTTGACTTTTGGAAATTAGCCGTGCTGACTGCATCCGATGCTCGCTTTGCAGTGCAGCAGAAGCCAACAATCGATCCCAACAGGTCGAGTTCACTACCTAGCGCCTTCTGAACAGCTACATGATCAAAGCTGTGGAAGAATACTAATTCAGGGTGGTGTCGTTTTCTAGCGTTACAAGCAAGAGGGCATGCCAGCAACCCTTCAAGCAGAAACTCATTATACGCTCACGAGGGACCGAATGGGAGAACCTTGCCAGGTCGAAGGTGCCTCACGTAGTGCTTACTGATTGCAGAAGCCTCGCCGATCTTTCTCATTCGGAAGCACCAGGCAGGGTGCAGGACAAGAGTTTGCAGATCGAGCTGAGCGTATTCAAATAATTTGATAAAACACTCACGGCACAAGAACAGGTTGAGTCTGAATCCTCAGTGTGGTTGCCTTGCATTGAACCATGCATGTACACAAACTACCTTCTCGCTTTTTCGATCTCTTTCGGAAACGGTAGGACACTGGGAAGATGCGGCTAGACCTTACGCCCCCTAGAGTCACGGCCACTGTCACCCAGTCCATATACTGGTGCTCTGATAAGCAACATGGCCGCTGGGTCTACTCCAGGTAACCCGCCATGCGGTTGTTTCATTTGTACAACTCTACTGGGCTCAGCCTTGAAATCCTGGAAATATGCATTCCGTATTTGATGGGCGTGTTTCCGCGGCTTATGTCACTCCTGCCTGTGCAGGCCCCGTGAATGGAGCCTCCTACACGCACTGTGCGACTGCCCCATGTTCTCCACAGGAGGAATGCATGGTCGAACAACTTGCAGACCTTATAGGCTTCATTGACATTGACTCGTTATCTGATGATTTGCTTCTGAGCCTGTTGTTCGCCCCTAGTGACCTATTGGTATGCAGAACACCCGCACCTCCAACTGTGCGCATATGTCTTTTGTGGCCAGCATTTGCCGAGCTCAAAGATCGTTGCTTGAGGGCTTGGAGCCCGGCAGTGGCACTTGACCACGCATCTGAGCGCATTTACATTATGGCCTTGCCGCCTTGCCTCTGGGATCCTCTGAGCTCTGAGTCTCTCTGAGCTGACCGCTGGACGGCTGTTTCAGGACTCGTGCTGCTCTACAATTGCTTCTGCGTGCCACGAATGCAGAAACAGTCCCCATGGAATGGTTAGTAGGAAACATGGTCAGAGCTATGCATGTTCCCACAAATGTGGTTTCTGCTGTGAGGTGCAAAGTAGGGTAGGTGCACGGGACACTGAAAGATGCTCTGATGCTCCCGGCCTGATTCCTGCACCATTAGAATCAAGTCTCGCATGCCACTGATCACAATAAGCATCTGGGCCTTGGGGACACGAGAATCCACGAAACTTCAGCACACAATTGAAAGCAAGCTGCTGCAAACTGAAAGCTGAAGAAGTATGCGATCGCTTTATCCGTGGAAGACCAGCTGTCCTCGGCACGCTGCAAGTGCACATGCAGGATCAAAGCAGATGCCAGAGATGACAACCGACCCAGAAAGGACGTTAGCAGAAGAGCCGTCACTGCTAGCACACGCTGACAAGATCTCACGCACACCGAATGGGGACTTGAATCGGATGCAGTTTCCGACAGCGGCAACGACTCTTCGTCACTCCACCACCTGAACACCATCGCCGTGGTTGGTACTCAGCAGATCAGCTTCGGCAACGACGTGAAATCTGGCGGCCCCCACGCAAGGAGATTGCTCTTGTGCAAGCTTTGCTTTGGCAGTGCATTCAATGTTGAAACAAACCTGTGACGAAACATCGGTAAGAAAGGTTGAAGAGCGGCCGCTTGGACATTCTTTGGAAGCTCGGCATCCCGCGACTCCTTCTCCTCAACGTTCCATGTGTATTTCCTGGCAGCGTGGGTTGCAGGCATGGGCAGAATTCAGGGTTCGTGCCAAACAACGGGCTCTCGGCCGAGGCACCTGTCCCTCCACGCGGCCTTAGCCAAGCCACGTCACAAAAGACGACTCCTCTCGCGACTGGGCAGTGCTAGGAAGTGCGCCCGTGTGCACGAGTGCTACTGAGAATGATGCCGGATCAAATTGAAAGCCGGGAACTTGCGGATAGGCACATTTGTAGGGCTGCCAGAGGTGTAGCCACTGCGCGAAGAGCCGGCCGTGGAGGCTCACTTGGCCGCCTTAGTGCTGCGACTGGAGGTGCTGCGGTGCTCGGGCTTGAAGAAGGCATGCTGACGTTTGCTGGCGGTGCTGAGGTCCTTTCCATTGGCATTGGCAATTTCATAGAGACCTTGGACTTGGACCGCATGCCGATGGTTTTAGGCACACCTCCCGGCATCTTGGAACCAGGCGATCTTCCAGTTCCTTCGTCAAGTTGCCGCTTAACCTGACATCCGGAGCTGCCCTCGCGGTGGTCTGCACGGCATCAAGCAGGGATTCCTACAGTAGGCTGGCAGCGTGAGATGCTTCGCGATGTCCAGAAGCTTTTCCGGTGATGAAGTGGGGGCCTTCCAGCAAACAGAAAACAGACGAAAGCACCTGCACAGCACAGGGATGAGCTCGCAGCTGCAAGCCGCGAGCCTCCGCACCAGCCTCCATTTGCCTCAGTAAGCCTGGGATATGCAGCACAGCAGCTGGGCATTCCGTGCACGATGTATGCAAATCGGGCTCATGATCAGCCTCGCAACTTCCACACTCGTCGATGCAGCAGATTGAGAAATGTGGGTTCGGAGCTACGCAGTTGTGTGCGCCGTCCACATAGTTCGTCGCCTCACAGCCCAAACTGGGAGCAATTAGCCCAACTTGCCGGAAGCGGTGCCCGACCAGAACACGGGGCATCCACAGACTCCAATCCACAAGTCCAAGCCCCTCCAACTTCCTCAGTAGCAGTTGGGGCAGAAAGCAGGTGCGGCTATTGCTTCTGTGCACGCGCCCAAGGCTCTGGGACGACTCTCGGAAGTAGAACCTGCTGTTAGGCACCTGGCAGAGCGGGACGTAAATTATTGCCTTTGCCAATGCGAGCAAGGCCTCCGGCACGCTGTAGAATGCCTCCGGAATGCGGCTGGAACCATGCGCTCATTCGGGGAGAAGACCACCGGCGCATGAAGCACACATCAAAGCAAATGACAAAGAGGATTTGGCGTACACCGATACAGAGAGGGATTAGTCACGTCTTAAGATTAGTCAGAGACAACAGCTAACGACCAGAGGCTGGCAAAGAATGCCTGGGGCTGGGTTCGACTGCGGCCTTGCCTTAAGCGAGACTCTGCCATGCCCTGTTTCGTCCAAACTGCGTAGGACGGTTTTCATGTCCTGGCCTGAGGAGACAGACAACGCACTAAGGACTCTTGAAACCTGCTCTCGGAATTCCGCTGACAACGCATACTGCCGCGTAGTGGCAGTCCAGATTCTGGAAAGACCCGTATGTTCGGAAGAGCTCCAGGAAGACAGGCACAGCTGACTTGAATGAGTATCTTTCCTCCTGAGAGTGTCACACCAATCCCAGGGCAAGCTCGACATTTGTCTGCACTTGCGTTGCTGTAACTTTGCCATCTCTTGCGTGACCAGGTGCCACTGGTAGAGCACGTCGTGTCGTTTCGGCCACAAACTTCTTCAACTGTTTCCATGATTCTGAATTCTGGGTGGCCGCCTGCTCGTGCAGACCTGAAGCCACTTTCTGTCCCGACTCGCTCAAGATGCTAGAACTCAACTAAACTACCCACATCCTCGGTGCTACTTCGGCCACATCACGAAATCGGCGAATGATAGCCGGATCTGTCCACTGCTTCAGGGTCGAAGGTTGTAGAAGCACGCGGTCCCAATCGTGCCTTGGGCCGTCTTACACGACTCGTGGCTCACGCTTCAGAAAGGTCGCCGAGGCACATGAGGATCAGAGCCGATGACAGAACTCTGCGAAGCTCCTGTTGCAATAGAAATCGAGACTGCAGCGCTTGCAGAGAAAAGCGAAGGCCAGTATAAACCATGGTGCTCTTGAGACGCTCCAGTCTGCCGTCTTGAGGCTGCAGCAGTTCAACATACACCTTGCGACCCTTGCGACCCTTGCTCTGCCCTGTGAATCCGAGGTTGGGGGCTCCAGCTCGGCTACCCAGTCAAGTCAAGCAAGCTCCGGCTTTGCATCATGGTTGCCCCTACTGAGCGCGAATGTTCGGTATCATCATCACACACACACACACGCTCGATTGTTGTTCGGCAAGTGAAAGAAGATTACTTCTATCACTACAATTGTCAGTGTTGGCAGGGAAAAACGGAAACTTCTGTTGCAAGGAAAAGGCTCCGACTTTCTTGGTGGATTGGGTCCTGCCCACCTGGCTTCTGCAGGTACGAGTTTCGGTGTCCCAAACCTCATCCCATGGTATTGCCAGTTTTCGCTGGCATGCAAGCAAACGTCGATGTGAAACTTGTTGCAAAAGCCTGACTCCAGGTGCCCATGTACGAGCGCAGTGCACGGACAGACAGACAGACAGACACACACACACACAAGACTCACAGATTGCTCAGTCACCCGGCTCCTTGGGTGCAAGGAGCGCATTGGCGGTGTGATTGCGTAGCCTCCATGCAACCTCTGCGAAAAACCAAACGCACGGAGCACCGAGCTAGGTCCGAGTGCTGTGGCTCTTCTTATCGAAACTAAACCGGATTTGAGCTCAGGGGCTTTCAGCGCAATGCGGATCTCTTTTATGATGAGCCTGCCGAACTGAGCTGCAGGAAGTGTGCCCTCACTGAGAAGCAA
Source organism: Symbiodinium sp. CCMP2456 (assembly GCA_905221635.1). Taxonomy (NCBI): domain Eukaryota; class Dinophyceae; order Suessiales; family Symbiodiniaceae; genus Symbiodinium; species Symbiodinium sp. CCMP2456. Next base: position 101,669 of record CAJNDV010032330.1, on the reverse strand, counting down.
GTCCAAAAAGCCGCGGTCCTCTGCAGCACAGCCACATAGGCGGCGAGCTCTGGCAGGGAGTAGGATGCTGGCAACGCCTCTTGGTAGGAGGAATGGACTTCGGCAACTTGAAGCTTCCAAGGATTCCAAGGCCCAGGCTGCCATCGCATGCGACAGCTTCGGAGCCCTGGTTTGTAGAAGGCTAACTTCGGCTAAGGCCTCTCGAGGCGAGAAGAGAAGCGACTTGCAAAGAAAGCCACGACAGCAAGCCTTCACTGGATCCCGATGGAATGGATTGCCGTTCTGAAAGCCTGCTAAGAAGACAAGCGCGCAAAAGTGAGAATTGTGCACAGGATCGATGCACCAGCATCTTGCAATAGTGTCAAGCCCGCCAAAGCCTTGCAAATTGATGCCAAAATTAGTGTTGAAGAACAGGTGCCTTAGCTTCTCCATGGTTCACCCCGCTGTGTGCCCCAACGACCAGCCCAGTCCAAATAACCCGTCCCAAATGGCCAGGTCGCACCAGATGAGCAGCACCACGAGGACCGACCCGACCCTTTGCTCCCTTTGGAAGGGCTCGAAAACTGGGCTCCATCCATGCCTCTCAGGGCTGCACGGCCTCTTAGGTAAGCGATTGCACCAGTGCTTAAGCAACGAGACGGTACTAGATCCCTGCCTGAATCTCTAATAACAGAGGCAGCGACTCGGAATTGTGCCTAAGCTTCTTGCTTACACGTATTGCCCAAAACAGAGCCAGGAATGAAGCCGCCGGCTATGTCTGCAAACGAGATGCTCAGACAAAGCTCGATATGATCGAACTAGAGCTGCCTCGAGGCCGTTTTCCAAGGTCACATCCTGAGGCACAACGCGAGAGAGACAGAGAGAAAGCAACAAAAAAAAAAACAAAAATGCAGAGGTTGCAGCCCAGCCCGAGGCACCCCCTCCCAAGGTCCTGAGCGGGCGGATCCTTCCAACAAAGGGCGGCCAGGAGGAGGAAGACACAGCAGAAGATCCCATAGCAGCAGAGCTTCGGAGCAACCTGAATGCAGTCTCCAAAGTCCAGGCAAGTGGCCCTGTGTGGCCCGGTGCACTCAAGCCATGGGAAGATGTGCGGCCAGGCCACGGAGGATGCGGACATCAGTCTATGAAGGTTGCAGAAAACGTCGGGGAAACGCTACACGGATGCTTGATCAGCTGGGGCGCCACAAGCGCACTTCTGCACCCTCCATGTTTGGGACCCACAAACTGAGATTGTTCCTGCAAGGTGACTTTGTTGATTGATGCCTTTCATGCAGTGAGGAGGGCGGCACACGCTTCGGCTTCAAGTCCCCTGAGGTTGCCGCTGCCTGTGCGGCTTCACATAGATAGGAAGCTTGTAACCAGCGACCTGAAAGCCATGCCCGACAGGCGAGAGACACGTCGGCCAACGAAATCGGCGTGGGGCAGGAGGTTCGCTTGGACAGCGCATTGAGCATCCCGTCGATGTCACCGATGCCGCCTGTCGGAAAGGAGCCGAGCGTTCATCAAATCCTGAAGAGTCTTCCAGGTGGACAGCAAATCGCGAGCTCCTCAGGGGAACGACACCGAGTCGACGCAGCTGCGGGCCTAAGTTCAGCAGCTGAAAATATAACTCTCCCTTGCGACAGGCCGAGTGCACGCCCGTTTGTTGTTTTCCCGGTCGTCGCGCAGCTCAACCCAGGTGCAGCGCTGCACCCTCAGGAATAGGTTGGCTCACCACAGCCTCCGGGGTTTTCTGTTCCCCATCGCGTCATTTGAGAATGAGCGCGTCCCAGAAGTTTTTTTCTCAAATGAATACCCTTATTACATAGTGCTGCTTCTACTTCTACGAGGAGTTGGTGCCTCGATGGTGAAGGCATGCTTGCTTCCCTGCAGGAACCGCAAGCTGACGTTCGCCTGCAGGTTATGGGTGACAGAGCCAGCAACGGCGGGCGATGCGCGGCCTTCTCGCAAGACGTGGCTCCCGCTCTCAGCCGTGCGAAGGACGGATAATACCCAACGCCGACCTTTGCAGATGCGGACATCCCTGTCTGCAAAAGCGATCTTGCCTCTTGGGTCACAACCGGCTTGCCGGCAGCGGTGTGCTCGATGCGCCCACCGATCACAGCTGCGAGGATCTCCTCCGCACCTCCGCTCAAAGCTGTGGTATCGATAGCCAGAGAGCAAACACTAGCAGGAGCACGCTCATCGCTCCAGCGCACAGCCGAGCAGAAGTGCGCAACCTTGATGCAAAAAACTGAGCTGAAATTTTCAGCTTTCAAAAGAATTCAGGACAGACTGCGCGATCCTCGCAAAATCTCAGAACTCGGCTTTCTGGACTGAGATTGAGCATCCTCTGCCTTGTTGCATGACAACCTAAGAATCTGCGTTGGGTGGCAAGTCGTGCTGCAGGAACAAGGTGAGCCGAGGTGCCTCAGAAGGCTTCAACAAGTCACCTGGCTGGAGCCGACCTTCCTCCCAATCACGGAGTATCTCGGCGCAGCGTCGGCGGCATGCCGGCCAAAGAGGACGATTGTCAGCTTGTCACAACTTGGCCAGTTGCTTCCAAGCCGACGAGAGTGAAGGCTCCTGACTGGCTGGATCCCAGGACTGTGTGGGGCGCTGGGACCCTGGCAAATCCACGTGCCACCACGCATCCGACATGCCCTTGCGTGATGGACAGCTCTGGGCCTAAGCCACGCAGCAGATGAGCTCACATCCAAAGTCCACAGCCGAGTTTCCGTCGCACCAAATAGGTTTTGCCACTTTTGAGCTCGAGTAAGGCTCTGGGTGTCCGCACACATCGTGCACGGACTAGATGATGTAGAACGGCAACGTGCGCAGAAACTAACCTGCACGGGGAAGGAAATGTTAACTTGAGCGCAGGGCTCGCTAACCGCTACTAAAAGCTTGGGTCTTCCATGTCGCTCGCATGACCTGCTGGCATACGGCACATCGCAGCAGCGCTTGAGTGGCGCCGCATCGAGCGCATAGGCTTGCGCGCCTCAAGCGAAACGAAAACGATCAAGTGGTTTGGGTGATCGCTCGAGCGTGCCCCTGTTTTGTTGCATACTCAGCAAAAGGCATGGCAGGCACAGGTTGCCAGGTCAAGGGCGGCTCCGAACAGAGAACGTCACCAACGACAAGGCTCTTGGAAGCAAGTAAGACCTGAGCACCGAAGCACATGCAAAGGCCTACACCAATGGTATCTGCCGCCCGGACTCCATCCGATCGGCTCAAAAGCAGGCTGGAGGGCAGGACCTGCAGCTCTACGGAATCCCAAAAGGCTTCGAGGATGCAACCTTTGCCTCGCTGGGCTGCGCAAGAGCTGGAGGAGGTCGCGCCCGGGACGAGCACACGGTTCGGTGCAACGACCAATGGATTCCTTGACAAGCGCAGTTTCTCATCATAACTGAATCATAACGGGCTTTCATCGGATTTCATCGCGGGTACTCAGGCCCGGGCTGCCACATTTGTCGTCGCAGTAGCGCACCTGTCATCGGATGGTTCTGCGCCGCTGTGCCAGAAGCTGACGGCCACTGGTACCAGTAGCTGGGAAACCATTGCGTTTCAGAGTCGGATGACATTTGTTTGTGTTTGATGGTTCGGTGGCTTGGTGGCCCGGTACAGAAGTTGCCAAACCTGCCGAACCCTGAACTCGGAACTGCCGCACCTTGCACCAGTCTGAATACTATGCGACGGAGCAACTCCAAGTGCAAGACTGATCCGGCAGCTGTTCTTTTTCCCAGAGCCCACACTTTGTCAGTGGCTTACCTGAGCAACGGGGAAGCCGGCATATCAAGGCGAGGTTGTGGTTGTCGACGGGGCAGCTGTGGCCGCTGGTGGCTTAGCAAGAGAAGTGCAAGCGACGACAGCAGGTAGGAGCGAGCTGGCCAGGGCAATAGCTGCTGATATCTTGAAAAGCGCAACCTCGCCCAGACAGTGAAGAAGGAGACCTCCAACCCAGGCAGCACTGCCTTGACCGACACCTACCCAGCAAGAGCCCACGAGGCTCTGCATCGTTGCCTGGAGCTGTTCCGGCGCGATGTCGTGAACCTCACATGAACCAAAAGGACTCTCCTGTTTTGTAAATTGCTGCAGCAGGTGCCCTGCTCGCCCCAACCTGTCAAAAAAAAAGCGCCAAGGCTTCCCTTCAGCTGAGCCTCATCAAGCGTAACAGCGGCATTGGCAATCGAGAAGGTGATTCCATGCAGCAGCTCTCCAGGAAGCACCCAGGCGGCATCCCAAAGCCATGCAATCCAAGCCTGCACCGGGTAGCTTTGGGCACAGAGACGGCACATGACGGCATGCGAAAACAGCAGTTCGACGACATGCCTGCCGAAGGGCAGTGCAAAACAGCGCCAGACTCATGATCGGCCTGGACTGCATGCTTCGATCTCGCTGCAGCAAGCGCACCCTGATCTCGCTAGAACCCCGGCAGCAGGCCAGAAATGCAGGTAAGCTGCATGATTCCAAAGCGGTCGATGATGTCTTTTGCAAAATAAAAGAATGGAATCTCAGAGATGATCATGCACACGGCGCTGAGGCCCATGATCGTGGAAGATCCGTGCTTCAGGTGCTGTAGCCTCACGTATGTGTACGTCTGCATTATTCCCTCCCCGAAACCCAAAGCCACCACGATTGCCAGCGTCACTGCCACGCGCGGTAAGGTGACGAAGCGCATCAGCTCTCGTAGTCTTGGCCGCGAGTGTAGAGACTGACCTGATTCGTTCACGTCTTGACCTCCTCGGCCAGAGACCATCTCACTTGATGTCGACAACAGCTGCTCGCGTGGACACGTGCGGGACAGACACACAGCAATGCCAGACATTGCCAAGCCAACTGCCAGGCTTTCCAAAAAGATAACATCATAGCCGAGGGATGCATCCAGCCACTGCGCAAGAAGTCCAGTCAGCAAGGATCCCGTGGCAAACCCGACCCCTCCCCACAGCCTTACTTTGCCATAAGTTTCCGTCCCAACATAACGCAAAGTGATCTCCGTTAACAGACCACCAGGGGAGCATGCTGCCTGCATACACACCAATGCCAATACCCACCCAAAGGACCGACGCGCGGGAGCTAACCGAAGAGCCGGCCAAACAGCACACTGGCAGCACGCCTTCAGCAACGAAGTCGAAGCGAACAAATACTGTCTTTTATGGGCCGCTGTTCGATCTGCTAAGAAACCAATGAGAGGGCCGGTGATAATCGGTGCCACGAGCCCTACGGCGGAGATAAGACCAATTGCAGGGCCTGAAAAGCCAGCTCTTTCAAAGAGAATGACAACAAAGCCCTGGGGCCTTTGAACTGCCCAGGCAAAACCAGACAAGAACTGCAACAAGATGAGGTTCACCACTGTAGCAGAGCCCACGATTCTCCTCTCGGCTGCCCCCATGTCTGCATTGTGAGCACAAGTCATGCGCCCTTTGTTCCCTCAGCCAGGCATGGCGGAGCACGGAAACTGCTGTGCTAATCCGCACATACTAAGCGGCGACGTACGACTCCGAGCCAGTGGCTGCGGCCGATGATGTCACAGGAACAAGGTAACAGGCGCGAGCCGGCTGTCCACAAACTAAATACGGAGTCGGCGATCGCCTGACCGCATCCGCCACATGCCCAATCGGCACCAGCAGACCCACAGGCACCACCTGCACCAAGGGACATTGCTGAATTCCTACTGGCAGTTGAGGCGGCTCGTTCGGAAGCCGTCGTGCACATCATCAGACTGACACGAGCTGGGCGCCGGTCATCTACTTGCTCCGTATGGGATCACCTCAGACTCTTACTGGCTTCGGCTCCTAAACCGAACGCCTTGTGACTGCGTGTGCTCCTCAGTGCTCGGCCTCGCCCACGCCGTGCCGGTATCGACCGAGTTCGTGCGGCGGCGCTCGTTCAACTAAGCGGCCTGCAGGTCAGAACAGGCCGGCAGCCCCAAGTTCCGCTTCTCAACCGAGGATAGCAGGTTCAGCTTCCCGGACCGATATCGATCCTCGTACAGGTTTTGTCGGCTCCCACGGCTTATTTAAGGCAAAATGACAGCACGTTGGGTGGCCCTAGATAGCTTCGCCAGCGCCCAGAATCAAAACGGAAAATTCCATGTCCTCCCACGCATAATCAAGAAATGTTGATGACATGTGGTCTTGATAGGGCTTCTGGTGTTCAGCATTCGTCGGAACGGGAAGAGATGGATCGCTTCAGTCCCCAGACGAGTTTCAGAAACTCATGCCGTTTGTGTCGATGCTTTATCCACAGTCCCAGTCGCAGTGTACATCGTAATCGATCGCAATATACTCAGCAGGATGTTTCCTACCCCTGAGGCCTCCAGCAACAAAGTCAGCCCATGCGGCTGCAACACCAGTGATGTCAGTGTCGTCCAAGACCTACGAGATGTGAACATCGCACGGGGGACTTCTTGGATCTCTTCGGGCGACACTGAGGGTCCGGCTAGTATGGAAGTGTTCTCTGCGTCCTGGTGTGCCATGTGACAACCTCGGATTGACATTCTCAGTGTCTCAGACGGGCTCCAAGAATGCATCGAAAACCACTTTCCTTGGCGACGCTGTCGACGAAGAGTCAAGCGCCAGAGCCCGGCGCTGCTTTCCACTTTTGTGGACTGCAGCAACGGTGGCACTGGGTCACTGGGCGGCACTAGAGGCCCAAAACCTGGTTGCCGAGGCAGGCCCATACCTCCATGTCTGAGACTATGTACATCTCTGCCTGAAGGGGCAAGGTCTGCCTGTCCCTTGGGGACAGTGCGGCCTGTCACAGCTCTGTACAAGCTTCATGTTCGAGTCCAAGATGGGTGCAGGGTTGGGAAAGCCAGCTCATTCCTGGACGGGCAACGGAACTGTTCAGTTGTCGAGGATGCAAGCCCACTTACACCCACCTGATCTTTCACCATTGGTTGGACCGTCTGCTCGGCGCGGGTCTGCCTCCACGGCATTCCACGCCAATGCTTCCACCATTCAGAGTAGCAAGAGGCTTGTTTCAGTCAGGCACGCCGTGCCTGATGATATAGAAAAGGTTCATAAGCTGGACCTGATCGAGGAAGCAAGTCCCTCAATTCAATCTAAAGAGATTTGTGTCTGCCAAACGTGTGAACCGCCAAACAGCATAAGGCCATCGAGTCCATGCCACACTGATGAAGAGAACGACACATCCGGCGATGATCCCTGCAACTAGCATGTTCTGGCGATAGATGGAGACAGTCACGGCAATAAAGTTCTCGTACCCCTCCAGCCCGGATCCACAGTAGTCCTGGAACACGAGCAAACAACAGCAAAAACGTTGGAGCATGGAGTAGACTGAGTCGACTCGGTGCTCCTGCTGGCATTGCTCCAAAGTGAAGCCAGCACCGGCTGCCATTTCGATGATCTTGCACACACCCTGCCCAAAACACAAGCATCGTCTGCCTCGCAGAACGGCAGGCAAGTTGCGACTGCCTCTGCTGATCCAAACTGCTCGTCCACACCAGAAATCAAAGGACCTGACTCACATCTTCCTGCAGCTCGCCCCAGGACCCCAAAGCCGCTCTAGCTTTTCGTGCAGCCACGCAACAGAACCGGGGATGAGAAGGATCTGCCAGAATAAAGGCCTAGATCGCTGCTTCAGCTTCCTCTTTTTCCTCTTCACGCAGATCCATGCTTTCTTCAGCTGAGGCTTGGACCGCATCCTCTGCGAGGCCTTCGTGCTGTGTCTGGCACTGCCGTGCTGCCCCATTAGCAGCACGAATGTCGAAGAGCTCCTTTGGTTCGCAGCCTGGCCATGACTTTTCTATCCTGCTTACGTCACGTTGTCAAACCATGCACTGCATCGAAGCAGCATGTTTGGTACGTTCGGCAAGAGAAAGATTCCATGCGAGCATAGAGGTCCTGGCGCAGACAGGACGTGTCACACATGCTTTGCAAAGCACGCTACAGAAGTCCACACAATCGACATGCGATGCTGCAGATGCAAAAAGCTGCCAGGCGGCTGAGTGGGCTCCCTCCTCTGACCAGGTCCCACCAGATTCGCCAGCCTCGCATGTCATTCTCTGCACATGCTGACTGCACAGGCCGTCTTGCAAACCAGCTGCGCCTGTAGGGAGCTTCTGCTGAGGCCATCCACATCTTGCGCATACTTGGCCTGCAAAGGCGAATGGTGCTGGCTACTGGCACCAAGGTTCTAGTCATGCGACTGTGACATTGGTTGATCGGCGAGCAGCGAACAAGCCCGCTGTGCAGACGAATACAATGAGCATGACCACACCAATCAGCAGGTAGATTATCATCAGGCAGCGGTAGCCCTTCCTCACTAGCGGCAAAACACGAAAAGAGCTCCATGCCCTTGCACGAAATACTTGGTCCGTCGTGCCTCACTGCGTAGATCCCGAAGCCGGCCAACAAAGCAAGGCTGACACCGGCAGCTAGCACCACATAGACTGCAGTGGTACTCATGTAGCCTTCGATGACCTGCCGACACGGAAGCTGGCTTTGATCTACTGAGGAGCTGGCGCGCCTCTTGATTGTGCAGCACAAATCCGCAGGCAGCAGCAGCTATGAGCCCGCAGATGAGCACAATGGTGGTGAGAACGTAGAACATCTTCTTGGACTTCTCCTTTCCGGACATCATCCCATGATGAAAGAAAAGAGCCGTGTTCTCTCTCCAAGAGTACCCGCCACCCTGCCTGGCGCCCAGAAGGGCAAAGGCAGCTCTTGCAGCAAAGGCCCCAGAAGCAAATGTTGATTGGGATCAGAACGACCCAGGACCTACCGTTTCTGTCATTTCACGTTAGGACGAAGTTGACATCCCACGTGCGCAAAAATGTGTAGACAAATCTTGCAAGCTTTCAATTTCGCCGAGCAGCAGCCCAAGCAGTGCTCGCATGCAAGGATCACCCATGAAGTCTGCTTGGCACTCTTTGAGATTGGAAGCATGATCCAACAGCTCGTTGGCCCATTTCTCCGGACCTGGCCACGGCATCAGCGCCCGACATCCATGCACTTGGTCAGAAGTGCTTCGTCCTGGCCTGCTGACGCCACCTCGCCGGCCGGCGCATTTTTGCAGGATGAATACCCCAAATTGTCAAGAACGCTTGCATCGCCTGGCGCCAAAAAAGTCGAACAGACACCTTGAAGCTCGCATTGCAACAGTTGAAACAAACCTCGCCTGTGAAGCACTCAACATCACATAATGACTTTCCATTCTCGATCCGGCTGCTGCCCGTGCAGCCAGGAACACACTTCGCCAAGGCTTGATCCGTGCTGCTTGCCTTGGGGCGATCTCACGGCGGACATGCGAAACTCCGAGCGAGGGCCAGGAAACAGGTTCACCGTTCAGCTGCTTCCGCACCCTTTAGCCAAGCATCTGCGGCCCATGTGCGGCCACACTGGGAGGAGGCAAGCCCAGTCACCGTTTGGACAGATGGCCTCGCAGAGTGGCGTTCGGCATGCCAGTCAGGGCACACACACAAGCCAGGTGCAAGCCCACCTCTCGCCACATCTGCTGCTAACAAAGGCACACCCCCGGCCCTGTCCCCAGTGAACACAGTCTGCATTGCCTCACATCGTAGAGAACGGTCGGCTTCATCAGCTACACAACAAAAAAGCGCGGCAGGTCATGCAGCAAAGCTACTGTAATTAGCAAGATAGTGGCCCATGTCCTCGAAGGCCGCCAGCGTGACGGCCGAGACTGCATCACCATTTCCATAAGCCATCACATCATCTCGAAGCACTCGCGTCTCGTGATGCGAGTCACGACCATATGGTGGCCAACTCATCAAAGGCAGGCCCTGCCACGCATCATCGTCATCGCAGCCGAAGAAGGCTTTGGCAACTTCGTATGTGCGGGTCCCTTTGACAAAATGATACACTACATCTTCGGATCCGTCAGCATCAACCACTCTTCCTCGCTTGACGTCAGGGCTTGGCTTCTGCGCGGTTTCTACTTCCTGCAAAACCTACGAGTACTTCAATCCAAGCATCTCTGTTCCAGGAGAGTGCGACGCTCCCCCGAACTTCCGTAGGCATTCAACCATGCACGAGAGCCAAAGCCCAGTCCATGAAACACTTCGTGTATGACCAATGCCCTTGCAGATGACATCAAGGTCTCGCGCGGAATGGAGGAAAAGTCATATCTGGAGTACCAATTGAAAACAATGTGGATAGGCCTTCCGTTCTGATCTGCGGAGCAGGAGCCGCCAGTGCCTCCAATACCAGGCACTGGAGACGGACCAGCAATACTCAGCACGACGTCCGCCTGGACACCCTCTTCACAAAGTGAATCCTTGGCTAGGCTGAAGCCTCTGTTTACATACTCACAAATCGGACAAGTCAGCCTCTGTTTAGGATATCGGATATCGAATAGGCCACCCTTTAGAAAGACTTATCTTGAGATTAACACTACTTAGCACCAGAAGGACAAGCATTGATGGTTCATCTGGTCTCCGGAACAGCAACATGCGATCCTTTCACACAGTCAGCACTGCAGTAGCTGCCCAACTGATTGGTGGTTCTCCACATCGATGGAAAGGAGCCTTCTGATTTCTGAAGTTTTAAGTTCCCTTGCACCGACTTCAAGTTTAAATACTTGGGGATGTCTGCCCCATGCTTGTGAACTGCATCAATGACAAAGTCGCGCCAAGTCGGAGTGATTACATCCTCAGCTGTGCATCGGCACCATTTGTCCTGAGTCAAGATCTCCATTTTCACCACATCACGGTTGCAGTCATCTGGGCCTGATCCTGTGGGCTTTGGCTCGGTGGGAAAGTTCACACGGTACCAGTCACCCTCATTGAAACAGTACCTGTCCCGCAGCAAAGGGTTTGCTTGCACCTTGTCCTCGTACAGCGTGTCAAAATTATAGTGGACTCGGATAGGGTTGGTGTTGGACTGCGACAGGGTCCCACCACCCAGTCGTCGGTCTTTCCGGCCCCTAGCATAGCTCTGGACATGATGCTGCAAGGACCTCCCGTACTTGTCCACGATCTGATCCAAGAGGGGCTTTGGTGAGAGACCTCGGAGTGGTACTTCAAAGCCTTCTGCTAGCCTCCTCCCCTCGAAGTCGTCTTTGGCACGCATGGCATCGGCACGGATCTCTTTTATAATCTTCCCTGCGTGCTCCATGCCACGCATGTCATGGTGAGCACGTCCAGCAGCTTCAGAAGAGACGAACCATGCAAAAAGACACGAATAACTCAATCTCAATCCATTCCGGGCCAGCGGAGTGGCCATGCCCTGAGAGAAGCCCCAACACATCAGCTTCGTGCAGTCTGAACTGGTGTCAGACACCTTGCACCCCTTGAGCAAAACACAAAAGTCATCAAGCCAGATCGATCAGAACAAAGCCAAGCCAACCTGTGTCAGCACCCTCGTGCGCGCCGCGAAACTTAGGCTGTAACAGCTTTCAAGGTCTGTCAGTGCTTGCCTGTACCTAAAAGAAGCACTAGGCCGAAGGCAGTAGGCAACCATCATCTGAATAGGCAACGGGCCTAGGACATTTGTAAGACTCTCGCTGATGTCCGCCGTCAACGTGGAAGAGATCGAACCGTGCATTCGGATGCTGCTGGTAGTACTCCGGCCTTTGCGCGACTGTGAGATCGAGACACTCGTAAATCCTGACCATCGCGAAAGCTTTGGAGCAGCTAAGCTGTCAGCAGGGTAGCGTTGCTGGATCCTTCTACCAGGTGTAAGCCTCAGGTATTGACAGCATACGGTACACATGACTCTTGCCTGCCAAGGCCCGAGCGATCCTGCCCGAAAATCGATTGCAGCACCTGTTCGATTCGTCTGGAACACGATCAGGCACATGTCCAACCGTGCCTTCGCGCAAGGCTTGGTGTACGTGTGCTCACATAGGTCGAAAGCAACAACCTTCGCTCTCGGGTTCGCAAGCCTCAGATGCTGCTGACTTGAAGCTAGCGGGTTGCAGCAGTCCTTGCGCTTCAGCCGAGTGGCATCATCAAGCAAACGGAATGACCCGCATTGAAGCCAACTTCGAGAAGCACAGGCTCACATCCTCGAGGGACAATCCAGACAGGTACCCCACAAACTTGAGGCGGAAAGCAATGCTTGGGGCCATGCTTCGCTCACACAGCGACTGCGACAAGTGGAACAAGTTCCTGTTTGTTGTGGGAGCTCCAAAATCTTGCACCCGAGTGAACATGGAAGTTCTGTTATGCCTCTGTTTCGCTTCCATGTCTGGCTGTGGTTCCCAGGAGTTCCTTGATGTAGCTCTTGCACTGGTGAACGCAGTCACTACAAGTCTGAGTCAAGGCGCCACGTGTGCATTATGTTGCCTTCACACGGCTCACCGGAAGCCTTGAAACAGCAAAGTTTTTCAAACAAAAACCATATGACCAGCATGTACTTGAAGCTGCGACACCGCAGGGGCCTCTACGCAGCTCCGCAACCTGACGAAGGCATCGGAAGCAAGGGCCTGTCCGCTCGAGCAAGAGTTCAAAGAACTTGGGACAGATCTTGGCAGATTGGGGTAGTTTGTGCTCGCTCCCCGTGCCTCTTCAAACGTTCTCATCGACTACAGGTCCAACGTCTCCATGGCAGTGCCTGAGCCAGGAAGACACCTGCCCACACATGCGCCAATGAAAAGTGCAGAATTACGGCCAGGGCTGATGCTCATGCAGCACAAGACCTGAAGTGAAGCCACACCCCCAAACAAATGAAGAAAGCAACACCGGCCTGTGCTGCAACAACCGCACCCCGAGCGCGCCATTGCAAAGCTATCGCGAGGTATGGTCTCCACGTCGGAAAGCACGAAAGCTGTTATGGCTGGTGACTTCCCAAGGTCATAATGATACCCAAAGCTGCACATGACGAATGACCTGCTGCTGTGCCCTTCTTCTCAATAGGCTCTCTGGCGAACGGAGATAATAACGACAGAGTGAGCAGCCTACCAGCACCTGACATTGAATGGTCGACAGTTGGCACACCGAAGAAGTTGCGAAATCTCGCCGCACTGAGCTCGCCAACACAGCCCCTTGCAAAGGCGGCAGCTCCTTGGCCAAGGGGTCGACACGATCGACACTGTACCGAGTTCAAGTAAAGCTTAGCCAGGGGGACTTTGGGGGTTATGGGGTTGGCTGGGAGCTTTTGGCTCCCGCATGGCAGTCTCAGAAGATCCTACACGGCAGGTGTTGCACAGCTACGGGAACCGAAGTTCTGGGAAACTGCAGCTTCCCACCAGCAGCTTGTCAGCACTCCTCGTGATTCTGATGTTACTAGATTTGGTGAGACGGGCATGATGTTTCTGTGACATCTACGCATGTGTACAGGACAAGAATCTTCAAGTTCGCTTATGCTCCAGGTGGCCCCAGAAGCTCTTGTGGCCAAAGGCCAGCAGAAGTGAAACGGTCAAACAAATCTGACCTGGAGATTGATAAGACGGTTTATCTGAGAATTCGGCAAGCAGCTTGGCCGATAACCCGTTAAATCATGGCTCAGGGCAGATTTCCTGTTGATTAGCTCTCTCTCTCTCTCTCTCTCTCTCGCTCTCTCGATCGGAACAGAGAACCCAACGAACACAGGTTTATCAAGGCTCGCGAAAAAAAGGCATCCACCCGCTATCAGCATGCGCAAACCTGGGAAAGCGTTTGTGAAATCATTGGGCCATGCTGTAATTGCGTATTTGAGGCACATCCAGGAAGGCGCATACCGAATTTCCACATGCAGCAATCTCGGTCGAAGCTACGAGGTCAGAAAGGTTCGCACGGCCTCGACCCTCGAAGCCACGAAGACGGCAGGATGGTGATGCACAAAAACGCAGATGAGGAGCTACGAAATTCATCCCTAACCTAGCAGAGGGACCGAACAAACTTGCGCAAAAGGTAGAGTGACGTAGATCTGAATCTGAGCAGCACACGACCCAGCGGTGAGAGGGCTGCGTCGTCATGGCGCCCTGCGCCACATGCCTGAGGCTTCGGTTGCAAGGCAAACCATCCTCCGAGATTTCAGAGGTCTTTGTGGCCTGTTTTCCAGCTGCGGGCTGCCGGACACACTCGCTGCTGGGCTTCCTGGCGGTGCGCAGCAGAAGTGCTGCGGAAACTGCCGGGTGCAGGGCCGCAGGGCACCTCCCATGGCAGCCTGGGCCGTCTGGGGCAGCACGAGCCTGGACAAGGCTAAGGCGGCGAAGGTCAGGTTACAGTCGGTTACAGGTTTTCTGGCGAGCGTCTGGCTGCCCCTGTGCAACTAAGTGGCCGTGGCACTGGTGACGCAGGCAGAGTGACTCCGCACTGTGCCGCATGAAGGAAGGGAGCCGATGCTGTCAGGAGGTTTGGAGTTTGGACCGTTTGTGCCCTGGCTGCTTGTGCTGCTTCAGCGGCCGCCTGCGCGGCTTGCACCCCCTGTGCAGCTTGCATCTGGGCTGCTGCCTGGGCAGCCTGAGCAGCTTGTGCAGCCTGCGCTGCCTGGGCTGCTTGGGCTGCTTGGACCGCCTGTGCCACTTGCGCTGCTTGCGCTGCTTGCGCCGCCTGCGCTGCTTGCGCTGCCTGCGCCGCCTGCGCTGCTTGCGCTGCCTGCGCTGCCTGCGCTGCCTGCGCTGCTTGCGCCGCCTGCACCTCTTGAACCGCCTGCATCTGGGAGTGGGAATGGGAGTGAGGAGCTCCACAACCCACACTTGGGACGAAGCCCTGTCCGCCGTGCGCCGCCTCGACGGGTGAAAAGACTTGCACTGCTGGGCTGTCGTGTGCCATTGAAATTGGCTCCGATGGAGGTGGCCCAGAAAGCAGCTCTGCCGTTGGTTGCCTCAGCCAACGAGGACCCTAGGAACGGCTGCTCGTGCAAGCACCAGCTGTCCATAAAACTGCAGCCAAGTTGCTCTTGATAGCCATCGCTCATCGGCACGAAAATCCCAGCATGAGAACTGGGGTTGGCTGCTCGCATGATCTTAGTGAGGCCAGGCAGGAGCTCATGCTTTGCGGGCGAATGAATTCTTTCTGTGGGCAAGGCCGAAGGAATGGTGAGACTTTTTGGAGATGTTGGTTGTGGCGGGGGAGATCTTCCGCGATTCGCCCCACTCATGTACTGAGTTGCACCGCAGCCTCAGCGCAAAGGGCAAAGCCAGTGGAGCTGTTCCTTTTTGTATCTGAATCTTCCAGCGGCCGAGCTGCAAGGGATTGGTGCGAAGGCAATGCCCTGTCGCACTGCAGGTGACGGGGTTCGCACTGGAGGGCTCAAGGAGCGGGCCTCGTGCGAGAGCGCTGAGCCAGAACAGGCATGCTTCCGAGCTGAGACTGTCACGAAGCGATGTCCAAATGGCTTTGTCGGCGACTGCCTGCGTGGCCCAGCCCAGCTAGAGCAAACTGTTCTGCTGCCACATTCCTCAGTCCGTGGCGCAGGCCACACCATTCCTTGACATGATCGCTTCGGCAGGTGTCCACTGGCAATTTGACACCAGTCTGCAAAGGATCGGAACGGCGAAGCTGATCGCAAATCAGGACTGGTCGGAGTCAGGAAACCAGCAGGCCTTGCAGGCTGTACTGGTAGTTTTCATGGGGCTCACATCATGCATTGAACGAGACAGCATGGATCATCAACTACCTAAGGAAGCTGCAGCTGCATCACATTTGGTGATGGTGCTCCGCCGGACATGACCTGTAGCACTGTTGCTGCCACATTAGAGCACAGCACAGTGCAGCAGGTATCCTCATGACAACCGTAGTTTCCAAACCAAGCTCTGGACATCTGGAGAAAGCCTGTGAGCAACTGGCTCGGAGATGAAATTCCTCAGCCAATGGCAATTAATTTCTTGGCCACTGGGTCGCTCAAATTCCCTGAGCCCTGCACATGTCAGCCACAATACCTTCGAGCAGGACAGTTACGACTTACTGATGAGGGTCTCGTCAAGGCATTGGGGCCTTCCATCTGGCTGTCGATTTCTACCAATCTGGTGCTTTGGTCCGATCTCGGCACCTGAGCAAGCACTCGCATGGGGTGTTTGCCGTTGGCATTGCTTTCGTGGCCTGATGGGCCTGCGAGTGGCTCGCACAGCAAACCTGTTTCGCGAATTGTGAGGGCAAGCCTCTGTAAGCTCTGCAGCAGGTGCCTCCGGCCGTCAGCTTTCACAAGCGTGTTGGCTCTGATCTCTCGAGCCAAAACCACGCTGCAAATGCACGACTCGCCTCAACCCAAGGCCAAGGGTGCATGTGCCCAAAACGCCGAAGACAAAAATAAAAACACATCTTGTTTTGCCTTGGGGCAGTTTGAGATCTGTCGCACTGCTCTCACGGAGCCACCTTTCCTGCGCACACACGGCGTGATGTGCGCACCCGACTGATGCAGCTAGGGTCTGCCGGCCTAAAACTTCCAAGCCGTCCCAACCTTGAAGCTTATTATACGAGGCCTTAGGCACGTGCAGCTCTGTGGCTGACTGGGGCCTTCAGGTAGGCTAGGCACGCTGTTCTGCCGAATGCAGTGGCCTGACAACCCCTTGTCACGCAAACTCTGGCTCTGCTTGCGACCGGTCACTGGTTAACATGGCAGTCCGCTGAATCTCTTTTGGAGTCACTGGTTTCAACAAGTGCAGCTTCGGCTGGCGATCGGGATTGAGTCCGCAATCGGCAGTCAGCATAGGACGCAAGCTCGAGTATAGAGGAGCTGCTCTGCGGCTGAGACAAATTCAATGACAGTGTTAACTGATGGCCTCATTGAAGCCACGTGGTTCGTGCCAGAGGACACCCAAGCTGTTGCTGATGCTGTTTCTGTTGTCGGCACTGGTGATCCTGTTGGTGCTGTTGCTGTTCCCTTCTGTCACTACATGGTCAATGCGTGGTCATTGTACTTCGACAGGAAAACAAACGTCAAAAACACACTGCACTCGAATTACACATCTCTGAGGTAGGCTAGGTTGGCATCACTCGAGAAAACTGCATGCTCAGCAGCTGCATGTCTCGTCGGGATGCGCATCTTCTGCTGTCAGGTGTGCACACATGTCCTGCCCTGAAGGTGAATGCCGTGCAGAAAAGGATCTTTGGATATCTTTGGTGTTGGGTGACTTCCCCTGCCCGTAGAAGTGAAGCCGACCATGGAACAAACCTTCAAAACAACAACGACTCTCATAGAAAGACACAGCAAGAGCACAAGCAGCAACAGCAGCAGCCGCAGCTCAGACCCGGGAAGTCGGGCCCACCACCGGCCAGCAACCCTTCAGATTGGGTCCTGCATCGTCCGTGATCGTGCGCCTAAAGGGCGCATAAGCTTCAGCATGCCGGAGAGGTCATCTGGCAAAGGGCCTTGCAAGAGAATGCGACAACACGAAAGGTCTCGGCAGCTGCACGCTCAGAAGCCCACAGAAGCCACTGATCAGGTTGCCTTCGACCAGCAGCCCTGCAGAATGTATGTCTTCGCACTTTCTGTGCAGGCACTACGGCCTCCTCAAAATCTTTGAGTAGATTCTTTCTCTAGGACATAGGGGCCCGATCGAAGGCGGGGCGCCCTGGGCGATTTAGAGGTTTTGCAGCGCAGTGTAACAGAAGGAGGGTTGCAGCGGGAGCAGGTTCTCTCGCTCTTGTCTTTCGCAAGGGTAGAGGAAAGGGGCGCGATCCCTTTCCAAGCGCCGCAGGCGCCCCTCATATGTTCGCTCTTTCTTTCGCCAGGGCGATTTCTCTCGCCAGGGCTACGGTGCAGGGGTTTGCCCCTACACCGCACGTGGAGCTGCGCCCCCGACGGTTGCGGGTGCCATTTAGTTGCAATGCGAGCGAAGGCCACTCGTCGGCACAAAAGGACAAAGTGCGATCCCTGGGCATCAGGTCCCAAATGAAGAAAACAGAACAATGGCGATACTTAAAGACACGATGTGATTGCACTTGAGAGGTATGTTACCCCTGGGCCATCGCTTCAGGGCATTCGCACGACTGAGATCGGGCTTGAACTCCAGGGCTCCCTCTCTCTCTCCCTTTCGCCCTCTGCTGCTGCATCCAGATGGTCCGACTGTAGGAGGCAGCTCAACAACCGCCGGATTAAATCTCAGTGTGTCACACAGCTTTCATAATCCGTGAATCTGACAGAAATCTCGACTTCGATATCATTATAAGTTATAAGTTGCCCTGTGGCCTAGGAATGCTGCATGCAAGAAGATGCGCGAGCACCACCGATCCAAGTCCTGGTGCGGGTGACTTGTCTCCACATGCATATCAAGCCAACTCTGATTTTCAGGTATGGCTGAGTGGTCGTCTGGGTCTGCTCCATAAGTGGCATCACCTCAGTCAGAAAGGTCCACTCTGAACTGCCTGCCGTGGCCACAAGAGTGCATCCCATGCATCGTTTGGGGCTGCCACCGAGCAAAGGAAAGCCTTCGCCGCTCAGGTGCGCCTTCCAGGAACGCGGCAGAATTTCGACAAGCCTCGTCTGTTGCAGCTCTGAGTGTTGAGCCCGAATCTGGTGAAGCCTGCCAGTGAGGATTTCCACCTGCATGCATGTTGTGCCTGTGGTGCTGGCCGAACGGGAACAAGTCGCAGCAACGAAAAAGGCAGACAGTTGCCAGCACAACTCTGCCACATTATTTTGTTGATTCCGCACGTCGCGGGTGTCGTTTACTCCAGGTCCACATCGGCCTTTGTCAGTCAAGTTGCAACGAACAGAACACGATCATGGAGCACCCTTGCCGAGGAAGCTTTGCGGGCCAATGAAACTATTGGCGAAAAACTCAGGCACTGGCAAGAGATGCTTCCTTGGTAGCAGGATTCTCTGGCCCAAACTACAGCGGCTGGTTCGTTGCTGAGTAGCGGAAACAACGCGGCCGGGATGCAAGAGCCGACTTTTTGCTCTTGAGGACATCCATCTCCATGGTTCGTGCCTGCTTCTTCGCCTTGTAGTTGGCGATGAGCTTGTCACATTCCTGCCCGCTGACGCAGCGGCTGCATCGACTCAAGCTTGCCTACGTGCCTCCCACTACGAAGTACTTCAAAATTTCAAAATGAAAGACCCAACGAACGTTCCGCCATGGCTCGGCTTTCAATGTCGAGGCGAGCTGATCCGTGAGGCCCATCTGCTCCTGCAAAGCCTGGACCAGCACACACACACACACACTCTCTCTCTCTCGCTCTCTCTGCGCCATCCGGCTGTTTAGAAGTTTAGAACTCGAGATGGGCTTGGGATGGCGTTGCGGGCCTTCTGTCTGTCCTGGATTCGCTGGGACTCAGCGGTCAGGGCTGCCTGACCTCCAACGAAGTCCGTGAGGGTGTAGGCATCCTTCCGCCGGGAGGCCCGAGCCACCTAACGGGGCAGCCGTCGAAGAAGGCACCGACTTGAGTGGGATGGAACCTTTACCAGCTCCACATAGGCGGCTTGGTCGGCTGCCTCGCCTCAGCCAGGAACATTGTGCCCCCATCCTCATGCAGTGGCCTGGGCTGCTGTGCAACTGGGCGTCGAAGTTTCACTTGCTCGACCTCGGACCGAACTGCGTCGATGACTGCCTGCAGCGACCTGCCAATACCAGCCCAGGCTTGAGGCCACCGTGGGAAGCTCACTTTCGTGACCCCGACCTCAATGCTGCCTTGGTGTCCGTTCCTGAGGTGGTCTCCAAGAGGAAGCCGAACTCCTGAACCGGTGCAAGTCTACAGCCAAACTTGTCTTGACTGGGCCAAGGTCCTCGTCGTCCTTCTTGGGTTTTGGCCCATCAAGGGTGCCACCCTCGGGACGACATGAAGACTCTCTCTGTACACCACAAACTCGACCACTTCCAGTCGGAGCCTCGTCTAAGTATTTCTCAAGAGAATTCATGGCTTTATGCATCACCTTGGTGCTGGGCCCGCGCAGTGAACGAAAGGGGAAAGGACAAACTCTGTGCATCCTGGTGACATCCACAGCCGCAGCACCTCGGCACTCTGTTGTGCATCTCTGGGTCACACTGAGAGGATACTCAGCCGCCACCTTGCGCGATGGATGTTGCCAAATGCTTGTGCTCCTTCTCGCGAAGCTCCGTGGCTTTGGCCACTACCCAATCAACCCGAGTTATCGACATCCTTTGTTGAAGAACGACAGCACTGGGCCGGGCGACTCACGAACATGGGAACATCTGTCACCCATGCTTGCGGGTTGAGATAAGCAGCTTTTCAGCGGCAACGTCCCTCTCCAGGGTTTCAAGCTGCTCACTCAGCCTGGGTGCCAGGATCGAGTGCATCAGAATTCAGTTGCGACATGGATCCCGTACCCAGCGCAGCTGAGAATCGTAGCGATGTCAGCAGCTTTGGACTGCGCTTTCTCACTAAGGGCTGCCTTAGCTTCGTCGGTGGATGCGGCTTCGTCCTGACATGCCATGGATGTAAGCGCTTCTGCCACGAGCATAGCATTCCTCTCCGGAGCCTTGCACATTTGAATCTTGAGGTTGTCGTCCTCCTGGGCCTTCTCCAAGACCTAACGGTCAGAGCAAGGTGAGACTTCTGACATAAAGATACTAGGCTGCCTCGACGGGATATCTGCTACCTGAGATGACTGCAGACACCATGGAATCGACGAGCTTGGTGATCTTCTCCAGGGCAGGACCTTTTTGAACAAGACCCCAGCCCTTCATGGTATTTTGGGCAGGTGCGCTTTCAGGATGGAACCGCAATGCTTTATAAGTTCATCGAAGGAGCTTGGCTTTCCTCTGAGAGCACGTTGCCCGGAGGTGTCGTGCGCATTCTGGTGCCTGCTGAAACTGGCTGTACGACGGCTTCCCAGTGTGTGCCTGTCCTGTGCCTCTGAGCCACTTGCAAGAATGTCACAAGGGATGCAGGCTTGAAAATCTCTAGGTCTGTTCCAGACAGCCTGCAGCTGCCGGCATCAAGAACTCGTCTGCCCCGCCCCCCACCGCTCCACGCTCAGAATCAGAGGCGGGCACATAAGCTTCGCTGCGCTCTGCAAAGCTTTCTGCTCTTCCTGCATCTCCATCTGCCTTGAAGCCCATGTAAAGGCAGGAATTAGTCGCTTGGCACTGATCTTCTTTCTTGCTGAGGGTCATGGAAGCATGCTGCCCGCGCCGAATTGTGCACCAATTCTGTAGACTCTTGCCGAGCTTGTCCGCATCATCCACAAGAGCGGCTGTGTCCTAGCGGCCATCTCATCGTCTGGGGAACCCGAGATGCTGCAAACGAAATTGTCGAACTGCCTGACGCTCCATGCGAATGGTTGCCATCTGTTTCTGAAAGGCAGCATCACGTTCACCCTTCTGCTGCAAGCTCCTGCTGACCAGGAAGATAAGAAAGGCAGGGAAAGGACACGACTCAAAGAATGGGCTTATCCTTTGCAGAGACTTGAGCTCGTCTGCTTTCGCCTTCCTCGAGGCCAAGAGGAGAGACCGAGATTGAGATATTTGTGTCATCTTGTGTTCCTCTGCACGGTCTGATAAACTGCAGCCCAGGATTCTGCATTGCGGCAAAAACCGCTGCTCGCTTCGCCTCTTGAGTCTTCAGCTCCTTCATGTCTTTCTTCACGCCATCCTGCCGCTTGCGCTCTGGCAAAAGGATGGGCTGGACCGAGCTCAAGGGACGGGGTCAGTCCAGCATGCTCTTCAGCATCTCCTGAGAACATATCACATGCTGGCAAGAGCCCTTGGCACGATTCGTGATGAAGAGCTACCCGCCCATGAAGTGCAGTGATGAGGAGCCAAGACTTGAATCTTCTGGCCGGCAGTTGCATCTGGAGCTTGAAGCATCTCTATGAGTTCCGTGGCGCCTCAATGCCAAGTACAAGAGCACCCTCGCACTGTCGAAGCACACGTACGCTCGGCAGTCACAGACCTTAACATTCAAACCTCATTGCTGCAAGGATGCTGCTCGCCGACAGCGTCAGTCTCTGAAATGCTGCGTCACCCGTCTGCACAAACTTGCTGCCGTCGCCTCACAGGAGGCGAGGGAGACCAACAGTCGTCCCATGCACACGCAGGCAGACCACAAGATCCCCGAGCCGAGCGCCTTTAGACCTGAGTTACACGGTGGGGAAGAAATGCAAATTTGACCGCACAGTGCTGCGTGTATTTTGAGAGTCGCGACAGCTACGGTGGAGTCTAAGCCTAGACACTCCGAAGACTTCTGCTCGCCGATGGAGGTTCCGACCTCCTTGCATCGCAGACAATCGCGAAAGCCAAATCCTGCCTTTGCCTGCAACCTGCGGTCGAATGTCAGCATCTATGACCGTCAAACGAGCATCTACAAACATGGGAATCGAACAATGCCAGAGCAATGCACACAACCTTCGCCCTAACCTTCTCAAGTCCACAAGCTCAGCGTTCGATTGCCCAGCGCTTACTCTGGGACATACGTGCTTTGCGAAGTCCGCGGGGGGCGCCGATGCCGAGGTACTCGAATGCACTTACCGCTGTGCAGACTTGCCGACCCGCTGTTACTCGAGTTACTAGTTCTTTTGCCTGCCTGCACGCTGCACCTTGCTTTTGACAAATACGTCAGTGCTAGGGACCCTTGTCCAGAGCAGGCAACAAGAAATCGGTAGAAGTCCTGCACGGCGAGAAGCTCTTCTAGTCGCTGTTGGTTTGCCGTCAGGGTGGCAAGCTCCTGTGCTGCGACCACCAGCATCTGGACTAATGCAGGATGTACCGAAATTTCCCCGTCCTTCTTATAGCTTTGCGTCTCGTCAGCACGAATGGCTTCTGCCGTCTGGAGAGCAGACTTGCAAGATGCCGCATCGTTCTCATGAGCCTCGTTCCGACGAGAGCAGATTTCTGCTGCACAACGCTTTGCTACGCCCTACCTCACGCTACGCGTTCTCTCCTCTCTCCTGCCTTGATCTCTTCCTGAAGTGCCTGTCGCTTCCTCTCTGCTTCGACCAGCGCCAGCTGGAGATGAGGCAGTTCGGACTGCGACTCCTGCCGCTGTCGCCGCTGTCAGGCTGCCAGGCAGACGGTGCAAAAATGTCAGAGTCAGCCTTGAGGCTTTTTTCGAGGGAGGTGTCTCCTTTGGCACCTCGTCTGACTCAGCTTCTCAAGCTAGACAGGACTGTGGCAAGTCATGCAGTCCAAAAGGCAATAGCTTCCGAATTCCTCGTGAAGCTTCTTCTCTCTCCTTTACTGCAGCAAATGCTTCCCAGGCAATCTGTCACACTTGACTGCACAGCTCCTGTCTCGCACGTCCACCCGCTTGGCTAAAGCCTTGAGAACGCGAATGACCTCCTTTACCGGCGCAGCGGCAACCTCATCAGCTTGGAGAGTACCGGCTGCTGTGATTCCGTCAATCCGGCCTGCCTGGCCATCCTCCATTGGCTCTGACACTCCTTGTCATACTTCGACAGCATGAAGCAAAGCAGCATCTGCCAAAATTCTTGAGCTCGCCTTGCCCCAGCATCCCACCGTCCTTGCCTAATCGCCATGAGTTGACATGCTTACGAGTAGCAGTACACTTGCAGCGATTTGCATGGTGACGTGGCCTTCGAGGTTGGCATCCAACTCTGTCGAAGCCATGGAGCTGTCCTGCCAGCACAAATCGCTCTGCAGGAAACACGGGAGAAAGAAACAGGGATAAACCCAGAACCACAGGAGCATCTCTGCCAACGAAGTGCTTTGGCCGCACTCTACAGTCACCGTTGACCGGTCCTGAACGATCAACCAGTTACGGCTAGTGGCTTGCAATCACGGCCCCCTGCTCCGGGTTCGGGATGTTGTTTTGGCATATGTTTGCTTCGGGACTCCATGGATTTGCCCGGGGCACTGTCGTTGCATTGTGTTGTTGCGTTTTCCTCGACCTACGGCTAGAAATGGCTAGAAAGACTCTAACCCGCGCCGGCGAGTACCAAACTCTCTGCAGTCTTGCTTTGTCCGAAATTTTGGATTGGGGATTGGGGCCGATGTGTCATTCCTTAGCTGGGGGTTGCTTGGATTCGCCGGACATTTCGGATTCTTGTGGGAACAGCAACTGGGATGCGGAATGCCGCGGCACTAGTGGGAGAAGCAGTCGCTGCCGTTTTGATTGTGCACTAGCTACTGGTTAAGACATGATCACACTATCGAGGGGGGCAAGCTGGCGCTCGGGATGTTGTCCTTCAGGGCAATCGCGACTGGAAGGCATAGCCATAGCCATGCCTGTGACAAGAGGGGCCCTTCTGCGACCTGCGACCTTCAGATCACTTCTCCTGCCTTTCGAAAGAGCCTCATGCCGTCACAACCTGCCCGCTTCAGTACTGCGACTCCATCCTGCAAAACAAACTCCACACCTCACTTCATTGAGGGCAAGCCCCGGAGTGTGCTCTGCACGCTGGATTCGAGCCAGATGATCGCGGATGGATACAGATGACGGTGACCGGTAGCATGACATGCCGATATGCCCACTGGCTGAACTCGAAGCCGCTGCCCTGCCTCAAGCAAACTCAGAGGTTGGCCCTGAGGCCCCCGGAAGTGTGCTACGCTTTTCACCTGCTTGCGCTCGCACGCGCCGAAGCCGAAGCCGTCTTGAAAGCCTCCGACTCTGGGCCCCTGGCCAAGGTGCGGCTCGGGCGGCCTCCGGCTCCTCAAACGCGCGGTGATACAATTACAAGGGACCGCCTTCCAAAGCTCTACAAAGCCTGCCTGTCACACTTCGCTTTCCAACGCGCTCATCTCGCACCATCCTGGCCGGCATTTTCATACGCTGGGCCAAAGGCTTGAGTATCTGAAGCTGAGCTGCTGACTTGAGGGGTGCATCAATAGGCCTGCAGAACATGCGGCAGGCACATCTCCAAATAATTACACTTGACAGGTTCTTTCCAAAATGGTCGAACCGAGATTGAAGCCCACACTTCCCAGGCGGATAGTGCCCATGACATACACAAACATAGCCTCAAGTCTCAAGACGGCTTGCTGATGTGGCAGAGGGTCCCCACTAGGCCGGCGACGTTTCTGGACCCTCCGCAACAGAAACCTGACATAGCAGCTGGCTGCAGACCGAAGAGCCTTGGGACTTCTAGAGCATGCACTAGGGCCGCAGCGCTACCTGGCCAGCATAGTATGCCGAAAACCTACTCTGGCACCACTCGAGCTCGAGACATCGCAAAGTTGTTGTGATTCTACTCGGAGTCGAGGAGACCACGTTTTGGCGAAGGCGACAAGCCCAGACGTGTTTTCGTCGAGCCTCGGCTCATATCAAGCAGGCTCTTCCTTGCGAAGCTGATTCCGAGACGCCGGCCGATGCAACAGCCCGTGCCTCACTCGCAATTGTGAACACAGACTTGTGATTCTCGCCGCGTGATGAAACTAGGACTACTAAGAGGCTTGCTGGGCCTCTGCATCGTGCACCTAACAGCAGGGCATTGCAGGATGATGGCGGATGCATCTGGATGCCATAGTTTCTAGCAGCTTGTCTGCTGAGCTTTGGACGATGGGGTGTGCGCCTTGGAGAAGCAAGGCACCGCATGCCAGTGCAAACAGTGCACATCAAACTCTGAGGGACTTCTGCCGGGGTGCTGAAACATCGCCGCAGCCAGCTTTGCAGCATCTTCGCTTCGCCTCGTCAACAATGTTCCAATGCGTCTGCGCGATGTGATATCAGATCAGCCTCGTGGTCCCTTTCCTTCCATATCCTCACCCTTCCCAGACAGCCGATCTTTGCCGACGGACATGGTCCACCCTGGAAACATGCAGAAACCAGCGTATCTCTTAACAAGCTTCTTTCAGTGCCTGGTGGCTTCCACAAAAAGCAGATTGTGTCTGACTCAACAATGATGGAAGGCTCCTGAGAATTGAGACCAATGCTCAACTGTCAAATGTATCACTACCAAAGCAGCCTGCCCAGGAGGAATCAACGGTGGGCGACCTAGGCTGCTTCACGTGAACAGGGCAAGAATGCTAGAAGGCCCTGTTAGTCTGAGATGCTTGCTGGTGAGAACCTGGCTGCTCGGCACCGACTTGTCCTTACGCTGGGCCATCCGGCTGCAAATCGCCCTGCCAAGACCTCACTCGAAGCTAGTCAGCTAGTCCCAAGGTGAAGCCTCAACTGCAACAGCTCCTTTTTCTTCCTCAAGCGACATATCCGCTGCAGTCCCCGCCCTGACTCTGAGAAGAGCCTGGAGGCCTAAACTAAACGTCCTATGCTGGTGCCAAGCACCATAAATCAATTCCATGACCATGTGCCAGGGGCCATGGGTCAAGAGTACGGAAGAATCAAAGGCTTCGTGTCCCAAGCCATGTTCCTCGAAGTAACTCTGACTGTGTACAATAGAGACGGCCGAGAAGAAATGTACGGAACGTGGCTTTGCACAGAGCTGTTGTGGAAGCAACAGCTCGGTCTCATGCTCCAGGGCAAGATGCTCTGACAAGCTTGGGAAACTTGTTAGATGCCACTGTTCGTTTCATTCGGCGTACACCTGCATGTGTACCCCACGGGCATAGATTCCAAAATTGAACGGCTCTCCATAACCCCAAGCTTGCAGCAAGAGGGCATGGTAAATTGAACCATGCTTGCGTGGAAACCCCGAGCATTGACGGTCTTCTGGATCAAGACCTATGCCCTCGTATTTCGACAAGGAGGCACTGGCATGCCACAAACTCGGGCAAACAGCACCGTTGGAGTAAGGGCGTTGGGAGGTGTACGTTTCAGTGCTTTACTTAGTCAGGCTCCTTCTGCATATCCGGTCTGGTGAATAAACGACGGCTTGCCAGGCAAGAAGTGCATTGACAGCCGAAGAACAAGACTACAGAATGTCAGTCAAGAAACGCATCTGCTCGCAAGATGACAACGACGTGCTGAACTTCTTGCATAGCAGTGGATCTGAGCCATGTAAAGTGCCCACCCCATCTCAGATGCTGGCAGGCATTCCACAGCTCTACTACATCGCTTCCCCATCGTCAGGCCGGAGGGCTTAATCGTGAGAGCGATGCAGTCATCGGAACAGTGGCTTCGGCAGCGAGGCGAGAAAGCGTCCGGTGATTAGCTTCGGACACACTGACGTAGTTAGCTCGGGTTCTCGGCAGCTCGGCTTCTCTTGCTCGCCATCGACTGCTTCTATATAACGAAAAACTGCAATTCTTACAGTGTGAGTTGATTTCGGGATGCAAAAAACACCATGCCGGCATCAAATTGAAAAGACGAAAGGGCATGATGCTGGCCCTATCCAGAGACCGCAGCTTTGCTGCAGGATCTTGCCTGCAACGGCTGCTCCCAGAACCAACGAGACCTGGGCTATGCCTGGCCGTGGATGACCTCTGCGGGTTCCTCGTCTGTCGCACCACGACACTTCGCAAGGCTCGAACCGAATCGTCCACATGTCACATAACAGTGTGAGGAGCAACCAGGAGCAGTTCGTCTCATGGTCCAACCCAACACCCCTTCACGACGACCCCAACATCCAGGATTCTAGGTTACATTCCCACCCTTGAGCCTGGCGCGTCTCCAACTACGGGCCAGCGCCAGGGGCAAGTAAAAACAGCGCCTTCGTCCAAGACGCTTCGGCTAGTGGCCGCTGCTCTGCGCCAGCAGCTTCTTGCAGCGATTGCAATATCTTGGATGCAGGTGACGGTAGCCAACACCGATCCATTTCCTCGGGTTCAGCTAGACACAGCCAGCTGCGCAGCTACTGATACGTGGCTACAGTGTGCTGTGAACACATCTGGCAATGCACGATTCCAAGATGCTGGGGTAAACTCTTTCACTAAAGTCACTAAAGAAAGTCGTTCTCAGCTCGAGCTGGGGCTTCTCTCTATGGACATCCGAGAGACTGCCTCCTCGACTCTAAATTCATGAACACCTGCTCACGGCTCGAGTGCATCTTGAACACAGTGAAAAGGCGCCCGCCTGCCAGAATGCAAGCGCCGTTCTGCAAGTCCTGCGAGGGAGGACTTGCAAACGTTCAACAGCTGCGAGTTCTCCGAAGGCATGCCGGCCTTTGGCTCGGACGGCTCCAAGACCTCGGGGGGTACTTCTCAAGTCCCACTGGTTGCAAGGCAAGGCAAGGCAAGGGGACTTTCTCTCCACTTGGAGTCGGGCACAGGAGAGCCTTCTCCAAGTTCCATTCGTGGACTTGTTGTCCTGAATCTTCCAACCTCGGCTCAGACACAGCGGAAGAGCCGTTGCGATACACGCCTTTTTTTCGCTGCAGGCAAGTCGCCCTGGGCGGTTCTTTTCAGAAAGCAATGCCTTCGCGAAACATTTGCCAGCATGGGGTCGCTGATCTGGCACATTGCAGCATTGGCAAGCTCCAAGACTGCTAGTTCTCTTCCAACCTGGACGGTGCAAGTGTCCGCCCGACCGACCGCGCATATACTATCGGTCAGGAGCAGCCTACCAGAACGGAAGCGGAATCGGCGCTTGTAGAACTAGGGCCACCGTTGGAAGCTCGGGCCTTTCCCCCATGCGCGGTCCTGACACGAAGTCAATCTCCAAAGGCGCCTCATGAAGATTTGGGGTGGTCTTGCGCACATTATGGTTTCAGTGAGCTTCTCGGCAGCAGGCCCACGGCACAGACCTCAGCTGACGACAAGTCCGAAACCTGCAGGGCTCGCGACAGCTGGGCTCATGACGAAGAATGAGGACGGATGTCGGGACCAGTCCTGCAAGTATCGATAGGCCCTTCGGGAACCAGGCAACCCCAATGAAGCCACAAGCAACTCCTGCGAGCTGCGCTCAATTATGCCGAATTGCTGCAAATGCCGTTCTTCAAAAGACAGGTGGCACAAGGTGCCACAGCACTTCAATTGACCCCAGCTTGAGTATCCCCGTCTCAGTTTGAACGTCCGGCACTCCTCGCATCCTGGAAGCCGTGAGGAGATTGGCACATCCTCGGCCCACTGCTCTCACGGCTCCAAAAGAGAGAAGATGCCGTGGTTCGCGCGATGGCGACACGTACTTGCGATCGCGTCACTTGTCGGCTAGTGTGTCCCAGGCTTTTCGCGGTCTCCCGCCTCGTGTCATCAGAAGCCACAATTCGAAATGAAGACCCTTCGACTCCTGAACCGGAGCCTGGCTTTCTCTGTTTTCTGCAGTGAAAATCCCAATGCTTGCCGCAGGTTCGCTGAGGACAGACGCAATCTGCTCCTGCACCTCTTCGTCCGGTTCCTGTCGTCCAAGCATCGTGCGCCAATCCCTGAAAAGCACCACGACAAGGCACGGTGCCTTCTCCTCTGCCAAGTTACCCATCGACAGGCTACTTGCGAAAGACGAACTGCCTGACCGAGGCCCAAGCAGCAGCTTTGCAATCTACGGTTGTCTTGCCCTGCCTTGCAGAGAAGAGGAGCTCATGGATCGAGCCATAGCAGACATGCGTTGTCCTCTCTGGCTATGCCACCTGACAAGGACAGGGCATGTTCTCTTTTGGACGCTTTTCACGTGTTCTAGTCTCCGGCCTGTGGGCATTGCAGTGACCACCACAGAATCGAACGACCAGCTCGGCATTTCCAATGCGTATCCAATCCCCACACTTCAAAAGCTCGCCCTCCGGTTTGACCTGCGATCAGTTCTGCAGGATCTCACGTTTGTCCGTTAAACTCGTCGGCCTGCACAAACGTGCCCCACTTGGAGCCAGTGTCCATGATCTGGTACCTCTTAGGCGCACTGGAAGGCTGTGCATAGTCTGTTGACGTGCATCAGGCGGAAAAAGCTTGACATTCTCTCCTGTCGGAGTCGGCATTGTAGCAGATGGCGAGGTGGGAGCGAGATGCAATGGGCTCGTTCATGAACTCGGACATGGCCAATTTGTCAAACTGCATCTACAAGGAATGCATCGGGCCCCTGCTAAGTCAGGAAGCATCATTTTGCGCTTGGACCCTGCGGCATGACAACAGTTAATGGTGAAGGCTCAGACGGCTCAGAACCAAGGGTGCCAATCGATTGGTGGAACTTTGTGCCTCGCCCCAGCTTTGTCCTAGATATCACGGCGAGCTGTGCTGCCCATCTGCTGATTTCTCAATGCAAGCCACTGAGGCATCGACACCCCCATCGTGGAAGTGATGCTGTTGGGGCTTATGAAGACAGCAGGCATCTGGGAGGTCTGATCCGAGCGGCCGTAATGTCCTGGCAGACTGAGAGCAGCTTCGTCGTGAGTCTTACGACCTTGCTCGGGCCTATCCTGATGGAAGTTCCAGGACTGGCCGGTCGTGTGCTAGGTCGCCAGATGCGACACGCAGCAGGAGCACACGCCTCGAGCAGTGTAAGCAGCCTCAGTATCTCGCAGAAAAAGTGCCACAAGCTGAAATGACCTGCCCAAACCAACGACTTACTGCACCTTCGGCACGGGAGGGGATAAAGTCGAGGCTCAAGGAGGGGGCCTTGCTAGGACATCCGCGGGGAATGCAGAAAGCTGAGGCGCTGTTGACTGCATCAAGCGCAGCAATCCGCAGATTATCCTCCAAGCGCCAAGCTGAAGGATGATAAGCGACCCACTGGCCACCCCCTCCAAGGCCTCTTCAGCGCACTGCGATCGATCCACCTCAGTGGAAGCCCACCACCTCGCCTCTGAGTCGCTCAACCTCGGTGCGGGGGCCAGCAAGGTCCGAAACCAGAATCCAAAGGCCGTCTCTGACTGCTCGGAGCAGTGAGACGCATCAGCTTGTCGCGGCACAGCAGAGCCGAGCGGCTCTTCAACAAAGGTCTGCCATTCCATGCGGGTGCCAGGCTCTGCCGGGCCAGACCGCATTCGGGGATCCTGTGGAGTGCGCCTGCATCGCTAAACTGCTGCACTGCGACGGCGAAATGCGCCAGCCTGCGTCGCTTTATACTTGCTGCCGGAACACCCGGCCACCAGGGAGTGAACTGCAGTCGCAGAGTGTTCCGAAGCCTGGCCAGGATGTGACCCAGAACTTAGCCTTCATCCCAAACACGTTTTGACAAGGGACTCGGCCTCTGCCCTGACCATGCATTGCTCATGACTGCAGCGCAACCAAGTACAATCAGCCCCAACGACATGTGTAACTCAGGCGACGAAACGGGCAACTTTGGGCGATTTTGGCGCATGGGGTTGACTGAGCTGGGACAGATTGGCACAAAGCAGCAAGGGGCAGGGGCGGCATGCGAAGGGGTAACCGATGCGACGTAAGATGACGGAAGCGAGAACTCCACGGGCACTTCAACAGTCGCTGGGTGTACCACCAACATGTCTGAAGACTGGGTCGGCTTGAGATTCCTGAGAAAGTTGTCCTGCAATATCCAGCTCTCTTCGCCTCAGTTCTGGGCGCGGTGAAACTGTCAGCACAGCATTCGCCGAGGCCACGGCCTGCGCTGCCTGCGCACTGCGTCTCCGACATGATAGCTTCGTCCACGTCCGGTGCTGTCCGCAAAGTGCGTGTCGCACCTGACAGACAGCGAGCCGCAGCTTCAGCTTGCATGCCGCCCCTGCTTTCTCTTGGGTCTCCAAGCCGCTTGGTTGCGGAGCTGGCCCGGAAAGGCCGCGGTAGACAAGCGCAGCTGCACCGCCCTCCAATGCCTGGAAACACTGCAACCTGCACGATGATTGATTGCAGAACGAGGCCGGTCTCTCTACGAGCCTCCTCCAGCAAGGCATCCAGCAAGTCCGGGATTGAATGCTCGTAGGTTTCAAGCAGGCAATCCCATTGATACTTGTGAACCTCCAGCCGCGGCAGTATGCCAAAGGGCAAAACACAGCTGTGCTGCCGCCAAGCAGCAGTCAAACGACAGGGGCATTGCTTCACTCTGCATGCGTCTACCCTGGCTTCTGAACTTGGTAACAACTTGTGACTAGATGCTGATCAGGCGCCCCCTTTGGCTGCTCTAGCAATTTTTTATTGACCTTTATGCATCTACGACGACTCGACGACCACGATTGCGGCTGCTACCGCGACCCCACGAGACCACGAGGCAACGGTGCCGCGACACGACGACGGCCACTACGACAACGACGACACCACGACGCGACGACGGCCACGACCACGGCGACGACGAGGGCAACTCTCTCGGCGGCTGGCTTGGTGTTTGGACTTCTTGACCACGCGACGTCGCAAAGGCGGCAGTATGTCCTTCGAAAAGTGTCTCGCAAAGAGCATATGCACTGAAGCACCTGCACACATGCTAAACAGGAGGGAGAGGGAGGGGAGGGGAGGGGAGGGGGGAGGGAGGGAGGGCAAAGAAAGCAGGCAGAGGAACAAGAACGTAGCGACGCGGGAGAAAGTGCATCAGAGAACACAAACCATACGGTTATCACTTTATGTGAACTTGCAAACGTAAATAAAGAGATTCACACATAGAAAGGGTTTGAAGACATGCATGCATACATACATACATACATACATACATACATACGTACATACATACATACATACATACATACACTGCCGACCTACTGCGTCTACTGCCTGATGCCTACTGACTGACTTACATTCCGACATACCCACACACCTACAGCGCAGCTGCCAACATGCGTACATACTTACATAGTTACATACATACATATGTACACACCGACACTCAGAGAGAGAGAGAGAGAGAGACAGACAAACAGACAGCCAGCCAGCCAGCCAGCCAGCCCGCCCGCGGCAGGCAGGCAGGCAGGCAGGCAGGCAGACAATACGTAGGCAAGCATGCAGGACTTATTTCTGGTGACCTGGACAAGTTTAGGTGCGCACTGGCATTTTCAGTTTCGGCTCATGTTCTGGCTGGGGCCAATGTTGCAAATACTCACAAACTGCTGACGTGCACAATCGGTCCTGTGCACAGAAGTCTTGGAGAAATTGCTCCTGCAGGCCGTCCACGAAATCGTGCCAGCTGATCTTGGTCAGGCCACCTCGGCTGTCCAGTCCACAAAATTTTCAAACATGTAGAAGCTTCACTCTTCCTGTCCAAATTTCTATATAGCAACATCACCACAAGTTTTCAGCTTTAAGAATTGTACTGCATAGGTGCACTGCGTTGCATTGAAGCAAGTCGCAAAAGTACATGTCCCAGAATGCCCTGCCACCGATATCGCACAGGCTGGCCACGGCAGCTTCCTCGGACACCAAAGTTGCTTGAATCAGGCAAGGCGCATAAAAACTGCATCATCACTCTTTGACGCTTTGCTCACAAAGGTTTGGTCGCGTCTGAGTCTATGCAGCAGCAAAATCTTCGAGCCTTCGCATGTGACAGCCACTGCCTCAGGTTGGTTGCGACTCTGCGGGGAAACCAGGTGCATACGCGAACTGTATGTAGCCCACGGCAAACCTTAAAGTTTTAGGACGCGCTGCTGCAATGCCTGCATGTGCATCCGTTGCAATGTCTGCGACCTGCGCTGGCAGGCCAGCTCCTTCCACACCAGTTGGACCCAATGCCTGCTGCAGGATCTGGGGGTGATTTATGATTCACTTCCCCTCGGCACGAGAAGCATTTGCATGCCTGGCCTCGTCACAGAGAGGTTTGCGATCAAACCGCGAATATCAACCCGCAGCAACTGCTGCAAACGCTTTGCCTCGATTTAGCAGTCGACAACCCAGCTAGAACTGCTGGAACCTCGCTGTTGCAGGAGGCCATACTGAAAACGTGGAAGCTCTGCCAAGGGACGGCATGTGACAACAGTGCCCTGTCGCCTTTGATGTCGAGGAACACAAAGTACACGTAAGCATCGCCGACCTGCCCGGGAGGGCAGCCGGGAGCCCGCGATGATCCCAGAAGGCAGGACATGCACTGACATGCAAGGGGCCTTCCCACACCAATCAGAGAAGGCCTCCGGATGTGGCCGCAAGCGTGCATAGCGGTGCTTCACTCGATGTATGGGACGAAGGCGGCCGAGATGAGAAATAAGTACGCCAAGTAGGGTGGCAGGAGAACCGCTGTGAGACGAGCCGCGAGTCCTCTACAGCCAACATGGTCCCCGATGAGATCCAAGGGCTCTCAGGCCTTTTGTGCCAGAAGCTAAATTATCTTTCCGCAGAGTGGGAAAACACCGAATCAGTCCAAACGAATCCGAACGCGCTGTTCCCGAAAGCTGCGGGAGTGCCAAAATCAGGACTGGAGCAGATCCAACTTCGCCTGAAAGTCGGTCACGTCAAACAAGGTGTCGCGCGCACTTGGTTATCGCAAGTTATCGCCGATATCGCGTCTCCACACCGAGATGCACCGAGCCAGTGCGCTGACAAGATGTGGGACCCCTGAGGTCGGAAGCCTACGAACTTCTTGGGCACGCGGGACTCTACCCTTGCCGGATACCGGATACCGTCGGCATAGATCTCGCGATCGCGAATGTGATCACGCGCTCGTCACGACAACAAAAACAGCTGCCAACATCAAGGCAAAAAGGGAAAACGATGCGTGGGTCACGTTGGTGTCTCGACTGCACAAAATGGCCGACATGCGGTGTCTAAACACATGCAGACTGCCTTCGTGCCTTTGTGCACCTGGATATGAGCATGTAAAAAAGTCAAGAGCTCTGATGCTCTTCTGCTCGCCTCGAAATCCTCCTCACAATGTTGTAGCAAAACTGGTAGCGGCGGAATGCTTGTGCTGCCTGGAGCTCAGGTTTTATCCAACAGGCCGTGCTTAAAGCTCGACGAACCTCGCTCACCCGATGCAAGGTTTTCCAAGGCCTGAGCTGCAGAGCCGAATGCATGACGACTGAAGCTAAAAGCGAAGCTGGCGAGCCTTACCCGTGAGCGACCGGAAATGTCGAAGCACGACCTGCAAGCCAGGACTGCCGGACTAAGGCTTCTTGTCAAAAGCATCACCAGAAACCTCTTGTCAAGAGGCCTCATCAAAGTAAGCGGCCAAGGCAAAGTCGAGCACGGCATCCGGGTCTGACGCCCCTTGGAACAAGAATAGTTGCAAGCAAGGTTACACGTTTGTACCGCAGAAAACCCACTCGATGCCTGATTTGGACTCTAGACTCTAGACCTGATGGGTGCGGTCCGACAACGGTCTCAAGCTGAGGACTTCGCGGTCCAGGATCTTTATGAGATCGCGGATGGCTGCGATCGCTGTGTGGGACAGCTGTGGCTGTGTGCTGCACAAACTGCCCAGGTGCCCAACCTGGAATTGCGACACAAAGTCCCACCAGAAAACATGCAATCTGCCGCCGCATCTCAGCTCTAAGGCACACACCGTTTTCCTCAAAAACCCGTGTGGTGGGTTCGAATTCTCTGCACACTTGCGCAACCTGGCAGACACCAGGTAGCTGTGACGTCATGAGCCCGTGAGCCCGTGCAGCTGCTGAAATCACGATACGGGCTTCAAGACAAGAAGTCGATGCACCGTGACTACAACCGAACCAAGCAAGGAACCTCCAGGTAACCGCAAAAGCTACTGGAAGCTACGAGTGGTGTAACAGCGTGCCCAGCGGCTGTGTAACGAATGTGCAGCCTGACAGTCAGGGAGAGCCTCTGACATGGCAGCAACATCTGAGACACGAAGGTTGCGCGCCTCGGGATCCTACAGCTTTGGTGCTGCAGGCCGGCACAGTGCTTCCACCAAACCTCACAAACCAACTCTGAATCCCTGCACGGCTCACAGGGCGGACAGCCGGCAATGCGAGTTGTTCCGACAACAGTGGCAAACCAAACCAAGAACATCATGCAAACTGGTCAAAACGAGGCGATTCGAACAGTCTGATGGCGCCTCAGCCGTTGAAAGAAGCCTGACGACCCATCAAAGCGCATTTGGATGCAAAGTGCCTGCCGACAAGAGCATGGACAACAGTCTGTGATGCTTCAACGAAAAGCAAGGTCACCTGCAGGCAAGCGATTGTCGGCTTCGTCGTGAGCGGGCCTTGTAAGAGTATGTGTAGGCCTCCAGCCCACAACGGAAAACGTCGACACTCAGCAGGCTTCGGCTGCGTCGTGCCGCTTGAACAAGCAAAGGCTGCGGCCGAACTATCTGATATCGCCCATACATCTCTTACATTTCCACAGAGCCCTCTGGCCGGACTTTGCAGAACTCTAGCCCTCTTCGTGTCCCTCGGTCATCCTGCATCCATGCGGCATCAACTGAGTTTCCCTATAGGCTTCCCGCTGAAACTCTTCTCTGTGAGGCAGCCGGCGTTGTGCAGCACCTCACAGTGGGCTCTGACAGGCCTAGGCCTGGGGCATCCATTGGCCTAGGCAGTCGCCTGCAGCGAACCCATTACCAGCTCAGAGTCGGGAAGCTCGGAGCTGGTCGTCCGCAGCTCCTGCGCAAGGAAAATCTGCATCTTGTATTGAACCAAAAAAAGATGGCACGGTGTGAACACACCACGCCTGCTCCATCTGCAGGAAGTGCTTGTGGATGTCTTCGCTGATGCGCTCCCAGAGCTCCGGCTGGCTGAAGCTGTCTCAGTTTGGGACGAAAGCTCGGCGTAAGAGACTTCGAGTCAAGAGCCGAGTCGACTTGGCCACTGGCCATACCCGAGGCCCTCGAAGGCCTGGGCCAGGACCAGCACCTGTGAAGAAAGCCAGCAGCAAGCACTCCAAAATTCTTTCCTTTTTTGAAGAAAGCAAGCACTCCTCAGACGTCCTTTCATGTGCCGTCAAGCGCACAGCGCGCCTCCTTCCGCTCCTTCGCCTGATGCATCGCCTCAGGGCGCACCAAAAAGCGGGCCCCTGGCCTCGGCCTTCGGGCCCTGCATGGCCCTGCCGGCCTCGATCGCGGCAACAACCACTGCGTCCAGCACGGGGGGCGTCGATGCAACTGATTGCGCGGAGGACCACCTCAGCAGTAGACAAGCCCCGCAACCGCCCTCGTCTTCCCTCAGGGAAGTCCAAGTCCGAGAGAAAAACGCAATGCCGACCAGGCCCTGGAACTGGAATCCTCGGTGGGAGAGAAGGTCAAAAGCCAACATCGCGCCAGCTGCCACTCAGCTCCGAACCTGAAACCCGCCTCTGCACTTGACCCAGAGATTGGCTCATGACCTGGTCTCCAAGCGGTCCCTTCCCGGCATCTGCCAAGCGCTGGAGTGCGGGGCAGGTTCGTGCGAAGACTCGGGGCTCGCAAGCTTCCACAGCCTCACTTTCTTGGCATGAAACGGTCTCAGTAAACAGCGGGTGCTACGGCAGATCGGTCTCGCAGACGGCTTTGGTCAAGACATGTTGGCCAAAGCTTGCGGAGAGAGTTCTGCCTTCCAGTCTTTGTGGCACTTCAAGCAAAGCAAGCGGAGAGCAGCTGGCGCTCGCAAGCTGAGCACCAGACGATTCGCGCCTGCCCAGCTTCACCCATGGACCCAAGCAGCATGGCGCCGTTGTGCTCCAGGCGACCAAGAGCTCATAACAGATTCGACCTGAGGTGCACCAATGCTTGGATTAGGAAAGCAGGGTCTGTCATTCATAGAACGACGGAAGGCTGAAAATCGTTTCGGACTTGCAGAAGCATTTTGGACGGTATCACGAACCAGTGTCGCCACCAGAGCGTCACTCGGCACTGTCTCATTGTAGCATCTTTGCATAGACCTTCCTCTCCTTCTCCGTTCCTTTGCCTTGCTGGCGGGCCTCCGCTGGTCGAGTTTTGTACGCTTTCTTTGGCTAAGTCGGACATGCCGGGTGCCTTCTGCAGCAGCTGCTTTGCTTCTGCATTGCCGGAGTTGGCCTGTGCATCGACCCAGTTTGCGGGTCCCCACAAATATTATTGGCACTTCTCGCTGGCCTCTAGCACTCGGCGCAGATCAACCTCTGCCCTTGCGGCATCACCCGAAGCCAACAGTGCTTTGGCTCGCCGGAAAAGTGCCTCCACAGCCCGTCACTGCCATTCAGCATCTGTGGCGCATGGCTTGGGGCCGGGTCCTTCTCGTTGTCAGGGCTCGCGCGAAGGATCGCGTTGCAG
Source organism: Symbiodinium sp. CCMP2456 (assembly GCA_905221635.1). Classification (NCBI taxonomy): domain Eukaryota; class Dinophyceae; order Suessiales; family Symbiodiniaceae; genus Symbiodinium; species Symbiodinium sp. CCMP2456. The sequence continues at coordinate 64,108 of CAJNDV010032330.1, read as the reverse complement.
ACCGCCTGCAACAAAACACCGAAACCGGGGCAACATGGTACAAACGCCCTGCCCGGCTGCTCCTCCGCTTCCCGCCACTTCTCGAGCTTCAACAAACAGGCTGCCTCAGGACTCTCGGACTTCCGCGGCTTTGACTCGAACGCCTTGCAGCTCAGCTCTTGGGCCCCATACTGCATTCAGCTCACAGAGCACCCGGACATCTTGTGCTTGTGCCCAAAGCGCATTATCCTGCTGCAGACGTTGCAAAAAAGCGTTGTATATTCGTGAAGCACAAAACACCTGCATGTTCGTGGTCATGGTCCCAAAAATTCCGACCATGGACGTGGAAATCGAGTTTCGGTCGTGTTTAGAGCAGTATATCCCGGGAATCAAGATCTGTGCATCCAGACCAATCCGACCTTGACCGTGGCTCAAGCAAGTAACGCAATCAAATCTTCGGACCTATGCATGCATACAGTCTACAGATGTGCAGTTATGCGTGCGTATGCACGGCCTACAGGTGTAGAAGACTCGCACCTGTCCTTGATGTCATCGCGGTGGCCAAGCATCTCGGCAGCCAGGCTGTAGCGCTCAAGCGCCGACTCGAACTTGTCGCGCTTGAAGTACTTGGATCCCGCATCTTTGCGTCCTATAGGGGGACAGAACTGCCAGGTTCCCCGTGATTCTGTATCCCGTGCATCCGTTCCCCGCCAATGGCGCCGAGTCCTTTCGCGTACTCCAGTCGCTCATGTCCTTCGAGCGTGGCCAGACATAGATCCTGACGCTGAAACACAGCGAGCCCAACCAACCGCAACAGAACACGAAAAAGAGCAGAAGGGAGAACCAAAATAGTGACATGCTGAGGGGCTTGAACTTCAACCAGCTGCAGCTTGAGGATGACCTCTTTTCCGCGGCCTCAGATGCAAAGCCTCTAGTCACTCTAGTCGGCAGTAGCAGAGCATTTTCCTCGCTGATCGAGCTTTGTTTCAATGCATCGAAAGCGCATGGAGCGAGAGCTTGCCAAAGTCCAGTTTCTGGCAAAGCTCCATACTCACAGAAAGATCTGCCTCCGCTGCTTTCAAAGGCTGCAAACAGAGCCGAACACAGCCAGAGGGGCTAGCACTGCCCCCATCTCTCTCGATCTCTCTCTCTCCCTCTATCTCTTTCAGAGGCAAGGAGAAGGAGGCGGACGCACCCCCTCCGCGCGTGGACGCGCGCCTGCGGGTCTTGGCAGGATTTAGACTTCCCGTCGGGGCCCAACCCCCCGGCTTGGCCATTGCTCGGGCAGAAAGAAGGAAAGAGATCACGCCAGCAGGGCAATCAACCAAAGATACTTCATGCATGCGCACTCCAACATACAGACAGCACACACAAGTAACTTTCTCCCTACCCCGCTGGCTTCGGAGATCGGGAGGAAAAGCGCGCTCCCCCACTGCTTCGAGTGAGTGTTCTCGGATTACTCTCAATTGGACGTGACTTAAGTGTCTCTCTCTCTCGGCCCCGCCATTTGCATCCTGATCTGCAGGCAAGCAACAGAAAACGATGAAGGTTCCGGCAGGCTTTTTGAGGTGTGGGATTGCAAACCTTGCAGAGCATTTTCGGCCATTCATGTTCATGTGATGCCCTCCTTCACGAACACAATGTGCAGTTGCGCTTTTGAGGAGAGACACTCCAGCTCCTCAGGCAGCCGAACATCACCACTTCCCGAAGCTGTGCGTAAGCCACGGCAAGAGAAGCGTGACTCGAGCGAAGGGCCGACAATTTCGAGCACCTCCACATCGATGCCGACCTTCCAAGACCATTAAAACACCGCGCATGGTCTGCATGCTAAACTTGGTCTGTTGCTGCCTATCCCAGCCAAGGATGACAAGATGACAAATGGATGCGTGATGGATTCTCTCTCCGGCCTCAGCACCGTCAGCTGGAGCACTTGCTTCCTTGTCGATCTGGCCCGGCGGTTGCAAAAGTACACGGGAAGAGCCACCAGGTGAGATGTCGATGACACCTGTCAGATTGGGTCTCGTGCTTAGCAAGAAGTTGGGCACTACAAACAACGAATTAGCACAGGCTCAATTGGTGCCCGCGCTTGCAGTCCACACATCTATGAGCTTGCAACTGCATGCCGCCTCCCGAACCCGATTTCCACGTCCTCACGTCTTCCAGGAGATCATATCCTGACAGGATGCCACTGAACCTGCCGTGGCTGCCACAGGAATCGTCTCCTTTCTCATCGGGTGCTGTCGGTGTTGTTGGGTGTGCCGGCTGATTGTCCTGCTGTCGCAATCTGCACAGGCAACTACAACGAAAGCATGCCTGTCCTCAACTGGTGGCGTCTGCTTGGCAGCTGAGCTTGAAGAGCCTGCATTGGCAAGACCCAAACCCAACATCCCGTGCTTGCCGATAAAAAGACATGAGCATGGCACCCACTGCTGGCGACTGCTCCGTTCGCCGCCTGTCTGGAGCCTGAGCCTGTACACGGGGAACTCTCGAAGGATTCGGAGTGAGCTGACAAGGTCCCAATCGGCCTCGCCCGTCAAACCAGCAAAGCACCCGCACGCCGTCCCCATTGTGCACCGCCGTTCAGCTCTGACAATTCGCCAAGGTGCAAATCCGACCTATTCAAGCGAACTCTGAGATGAACGGCCGCTGCTCGTGAATGCTGCAGTGGGTGAAAGAATGCTCCTCTCTATGTGTTGACTTGAGCCAAGCTAGCACCCATCATCGAGCAAGCGGAGTCCTGGTGCGCAACTGCAAAAGCATGCGAGGGCTCAGTGCATCTGGGAAGAGGGCAAGCCCTGCGCTCCGAAGCTATCGGCCTGACATAAGAACTCGGTTCAACGATTAGGAGCATCCAGTGGGCGAGTACTCGCTGTTCCCTTGGCTGCCTCCAGGCGTTGTTTTGCCTCTCCTGCAGCGGCCCTCAAGACAGGGCCACCTGCATGGAGCTCAGTGCCGGGCTCCTGGACAAGACGGAAGCGCAGGCAACACAGCGAGGCATTGCCCTGGCCTGCCCAATGTTGCCGAGCTCTTGGGGAGCCAGCCTTCCATGCCAACAGGCAGCACGGGTGGTGCATAGAAGGCAAGCTCCCTGAGGCCGGAACAGCACAGAAGCAAGCTTTGACTCCGCGACATGAGAGACCAGACGGAGGACCGAAATTTAAATAATCTCATCAGGAGGTCCTTTCATTTTCAATAAACACATCCAAAATAAGTTAGATCTCTAGTCGAAGCAGCACGTGAAGTAGAGCCGCTGGAGGATGGCCCAAACTAGTAACGACAAGGCTTGTGAAGCAGAACTAAATGCAAGGGCCAAGTCGTCAGTTCTTTTTAGCACGACTGGACAGGACGCGGGGCCTGGCTGGGAACCTCATCTGCTCTGTCCCAGTTCATGTGAGGTCAGAAGACCTCGAAGCGCTGTTGCTTCTCGCGCATGCGTGTTGTCTGGTTTGTTCTGCTTCTTAGACTCTCTGTCGTCTGCCACGCTCAGGGACTGTTGGAATAAATGTCTGCAGTCGGCAGAATGGATCTCACGCATGTTGCGACTGCTTCTGCCAAGGACGTCTTGGCTCACCTTCTTCCTTGCCTCATGAGAGCATGCAGGTGTACACCAACGGATCAAGCGGAGCAATGATGAAAGTACAAAGAGTTTTGGCAAACTACTGTATTGGATTGATGGGCGACTTTCGGAATGGAGCGGCGAAGGAGACAGGCGAATAGTTACACCAACATGTGGGTCGACACCACAGACAGAGAGACAAGTTGCTCGTTCTCTCTTCGGGCTCTGTCTGTATCTCTCTCTACATGGTCGGAATGCGACGGACCTGGGCAAGACCGCAAGGGTCGCAGACGAGGGCATCTCTGGCAAACACCAGCCTTGCCAGGGATTCGCAGTAAGACTTCCCAATCACACAGCAACGAGGCCCAACCTGATGCCTCCAGCTTCCCGGAGGCTTGACCTACCGAGCGAAGTGTTGTGGAAAAGGCAACCAGCAGCAGCAGCAGCAGCAGCAGCAGCCGAACATGTTGACTGGTTAAGGTACAGACTCGCACTCGCTTTGATACGCCGGTGTGCCATGCCAGTGCCGCGCAGTGGTACACTTTGCATGTCCGGCGACCGCTTCGCACCATTCTTCGCAGCTTCACTCCAAAATCTCGGGCTGTTCTGTCCCATCGATTCGTCCTTTTCAATCAACATATCCTTTTTTGAAGTCTTGAGACTTGGGACATGTCCCAACCCTCTTGGCCTCTTGAGGTCAAAGTGGCCAAAGCGCACAGCAAATGGGAGCAGCAGAGGCAGAACGCCGGGAGAAATCTTTAACTTTAACTAGCCGGCAGTCAATGATTCCGAGTTTAACAGAACATCAACTCAGGAAGGAGCTCAGGTTTGCAACGTCCTGCCCATTGGGACCAGCAAGGATCTACTGCGACCGCAGGGAAGCCTTGCCGGAACCGGAACCACGCATGCATTGGAGTGGCGAGCATCCACGACCATACTCTGAGGCCGCAGCAACGGCGGAAGGTGGCCTGCCTTGACTCTGCGATGTTCTCGGAGACTGTCCAACGCTTGTTGGCTCCTGCCAAGAAAGGACCGCCTTTCTCCAATGGAGGCCCATGGCTCCCAGCATGGTGTGGAGTTTGTTTTGTCGGTCCTGTGGGTCGATCTCGTCTACCTCAAAGCTCCGAAGCATCAAAACTTCGCTTCCGCATCAGACCCTCGCGACGCATCTGAAGCAGTGGCACGTGCACTCAGGATCGACGAAAGAGACTCCATGAACAACCTGGAAGGGCGTCTTGCTAGGTTTCGATTGAACAGTTTCTCTTGTCCGAGGCATGGTCGCATCAGAGAGTTCTAATTTGGCGAGGGCTTGGCCTGAGTCGCAATTGCAAGCACTCCACTAAATAAAGAAAAGAAACCGTATGTAAACACCTGATTGCTGAGTCAGGTGCCACTGTTTGCCAGGCTTTGGGGACGAAACCCGAGTCTTACCGGAGCACAACATCATGGAGACATTTGGGGCCATGCATCCCTGCAAGCAGACAATACGCCCAAGGACACTGCTCTTGCATTGTGAATGTTCGCATGACTTCGGCTCACCTCCAGCATGCACGAAGCATCACGAGAACCAGGGTGAGGTTGAGTCCCGTCAGCCCTGACTTCATCAGATGTGCCTTGCAGCGGCAGCTTCCAAAGCAGGCGCATCCTAGTCGGGGGGATGTTCCAGTCGCCAATCTAATTGGAAAGGTTCCGGCCGGCGACAGCCGAGCACCGAGCCACAGAACCGGGCGATGCAAAATCCCAAGACAAGTTTGCGGCACCTTCCACCACCAGGACCAGTTAAGCTTGAGACAGGAAATCGCAAGCGTGACATGGCGAGCGCTGTGCTTGAAACATCAATCCATTCATGCGATAAGGTGAAGCGTATCGCGCGACAGGAACTTCCGCAAGCTCGGAGAAGCTTGCTTACATCACTAGGGGAGGTAGCATCGGCACCTTGAGCGTCGAGTTGGTTGATGAGCAGCCTTGCGAACCAGTGTATGGAGCTCAGTGCTGAAGTTTCGACGTGGGCAACAATGCTTGAGCTTGGTGCCTGCATCGAGTGGCAGTACTGGTCGCTGGCACCTCGTTCATGAAGCCTCAATCGAACACCATCAAACACCCAACAGCACGAGCAAGGCGCTGGAAGCTTCATCCCCCGCTGTTGAAACTTCACGAAACTCCTGAAGAGCGGTGGCAACGCAATGTCCGCTTGGAAACATGCCTTCAAGCTCTCCCCACCTTCTGATAGGAAAGCCAGAGACAGACAGGCAGCCCACTTTGGGGCTGCTCGGATCAGGGTGCTGGGGATGGCAAGCTACCTGCTGATTCGTCCACAGCAACTGCTGGCTCGTTTGCTCGCAGCCACAAGGAGAAGCTCTGTTGGGTTTGTGCCTGGAACAGGACACATCGTGAGACGCATGGCGCCGCTGTTGCTGACACGCTGTCTGTGTTTGGGCCTCGCTTTCCAGCAGAGAGGCACGGCAAGAGCTTCGGTCTGGAAGTGCCTGGAACTGCTTCGAAACTCCAACTCCTTGCTTTGTAAGGCCTTGCAGCGTACGCAGCCTGAGGCCCAGGCGACACGGGCGCGGCAAGCCACCTCGACTCCAGGCCTCAGCGGAGCAAGCCAGAGTCAGAGCCACAGGCACAAGGAAGCCCTCTCCTTTCTTACTCCGTGGTTTGGGGGCCTCTCGGCTTTCAAATCAAGCTGTGGGGGCAGTTTCCGGCAAGCTTCTGCCATCCTTCCGGTGTCGACATGTCGTATTTGTCTCAGGGTAAACACTCGAGCCCAGAGGAGGAAACGAGGTTCGGAAGTTCAAGACTGTCAGAGATTGCATGTGCTTCTCGATGTGAAGAAGCCTGGACCTTTGCAAAGCGTCCTCTCGAGAACTTGAGTAGGAGATGGGCTCGCAGACTTGGTTGTTGGACATGTTGGAAAAGGGTGTGCGGTTGTGGTCTTCTCTCCTCCTCCAGCTCTGCCTGCAGCCTCGACAGGCTAAGCGGCGGAAGTGCTTGGGCTGGGATGTTGGCGCAGCCCTTGTTCCGGTTCTGCTGTCATGGCGCCTAGAGCTGAGGCTGCTACAGAAGGTACAGCAAGATCAGCATGGCCGCGGGGGCAGCCTTGAACGGGCATGCTGGCCCACTGAACTTCTGCATGCCTTATAGACACAAGATTCTGAGCATTCTTCAGGGTTTCGGCGCGGCTCAAGGTTCTGGCCAAACCATGTTGAGTCTGTTGGGAGGGCAGGGGGGGTACGTCGACATTCAGCCCCACAACATTGCTTACATTGCGCTGGCACCCCTGCTCAGACACACAGACGGACGGACAGACAGACTGCCAAGCCAAGCCAGGTCAGGCCGGGCCAACCCAAACCACATCCTGCCTCGGAGATTAAGTAGTATGGCAGGAGCAAGGCACAAGGCCAGAATTGCCTCAGAACATCGGCCATCTGCACGGCTGGGCACATGCACCGGCAAATTCAGCCGAGCCACTTGTCGGCACAAAACAAATAGAGAATGCAGGCGGAGCGGAACAAGAACGACGCCACGCAAGCAGTCACCACGGCCCATACGCGGAAAACACCTGGAGACAGCATGTTCCACGGTGAATGCCTGCACTGGTCGCACAAGCACATGTGTCATCAACAGCCAGAAATCTTCGTTAGTTCTCAGCCATCCGTTGCAAGTTAAACGTGAGCCTCAATCCGATTCTGGATAGGTCCTGAATAAACTGGGGGCGAAGAAGACTGTCGAATATGCTTCTGGCTCCCTAAGGCATTTTGTCCAAGCGTCGAATCCCCGAATCGTACCTAAAGTGCATCCGAATCGGAACTCTTGGCTCCATCAATCCATCCCCTGCAATTTGACAAGCGAACCTGTCACTATTCGTTCACGAGGAAGGCAAGTAAGTGCAGCCCAGACTCTCCCCAACACGGCCTCAACTTGGGTTGAACAAGGTCCCGGGAGATTCACCGGGCTCCTGCTATGTGAATGCTCGGGACTCACAGGCTGCAGCACATTGCGACTGGCCTGGCCACCGCAGAGACACTTGCCTGCAAGCCGCCCGCGCTTAACGTACCCCGTCATCGAACCACACGTAGGCGATGATCAGAAACTTTTTTCTGCCGCAGGCGTTTCGTCATATGGCATATGGTACAGGGGCCATGGCTTGCTGCTACGCAGGAGCACAAGGAGCACAATAAGTTTTGTACAACATGTCATGCTGCGGGCAGCTGATGCCTCATTGCCCACAGTCTAAGAAACGTTCATGTGCATTAGCTCGTCAGATTCAGGGCTGGATCATGTTTCAAATCATCTCCCAGTCATGTTTCCCCAGAGCTTGTGGCAAGGATGTGCTGAAATGCGCTGACAAGGGCCAGTGACCGCATCGTGTCAGCTTCAGTCCTCCAAGCCCGCAAGGCTCCTGGGAAAGTCATCTCTGCGAGAAGCACATGCCGCCACGCCACTGACCGCATCACGAGATGCGGTGTCATTGCAGCCTGGGTGCCTTGCTACTTTCTGTTGCAGGCTGAATTGGTCGACATCCACACTCAAATCCCTGTTCTTTTGTCGCCGGCCCTGTATGATGAAGCTTTGCTCATCCACCTGGCACACATGGCAACACTGGGCGGACCTATGCAACTCTCACGCAGCACAACTCCAAGCACGTCTCTCAAGTCCGTGAGCAACTCTGAAACGAGCTAGCGGTGAGGAGGGTCTTGCACGTGGGCAGCCTGACTAAGTGACCAAACGGCTCAGAAAATGGCTGTCTACAGCTAGCCTGCGAGTCTGTAGATACGTGTTTTTGAAGGCAGGGCATTGGCGTGTGTGGATGTGCTGCAGCTGCTTCCCTATCCAGCTTTGTGGGACGCGGTAATCTTGTGAAGCAATGAAATCGTGGAATTGTCGCTGGTTGGTGTCTCCATCTGCTGTGTTGTCTGCTTCATCATGCTCAGCAGTCTTGCTTGGATCTGCTTGTGGGTTTGCCGCCAGCTCATCCAGAAGTAAAGCGTTGAAGTCGCCCCCCACCAGCAATGGAGTTGGAGTTGGAGTGTGTTCTCTGTGAGAGGTGAGATGTTGTGCGAGTTGTTGCAAAAGTGGTCGAGCTCATGCTTGCTCGTGCTGGTTGTGGGGTGTATTTTAAGCCGCCAGTATGCTGAGTGGGGTTTCAATGGTGAACTGCAGGCATCGGCCATCGGCAGGTGTGAGCCGTGATAAGTGAGGCCCCCGTCAAAGTCTGTGTGGGCTTGCCTGCTGCATCATATTCTTCAAGTGCTGTGAGTCACGGCGTAGCCGTCGATCATAAATTAGTCGGGCTGCTTCATGTGGGTCTCTGTGATCGCCGGCAAAGCGTGTGCAGCTTACAGGCTTCCAGGAGACCGACTGTGTTCCAAAATGTGCACGGTATAGTGAACCCGTTGCTATCATGCAAAACCAGAAATGAGGACATGTGCCCGAATGACTTTCGCAGCCAACCTCGCCTCTGCTTCTTCAGAGATCGGTGAAATTGGGCAAGTGCGCGAGTCGGGCTGCTCTGACATTGCTTCGTCTGAACGGCGAAACCTCGCACGTATCAGTGCAAGCTGCTCCCTAAACTTCTTACAATGACATACTTCATGTGCGGGCAAAGAACAACTCCTGTGTTGTGGAGTTCAGGGACCTCGACGGGCTACTTCGCAGTGACCTGTGCATGACTGCAGTGACTTTGCCACAGACCCTGTGTTACATCAGCAACTCACAATGTGGATGGCGCCTCATCGCAGGACTGTTCCGGACCTCTGAGAGCACTTCTGTTGCAGCCGCCGCCGCAGCTGTTGCAGCAGCTGTTGCTGTTGCCACCTCTGGTGGTAAATGGCCAGCAGGTCCGCCCCTCAGCCCTCGACTGAAAATATCCACTGTTGAATAGCAGAGGTGCGGAATCGGCTTCCATCGATTGCAGTGAGGGTGCAAGAACACTCACCAGCTGCTGATGTGCACGAAGTTCACTAGAGACCTCGGCAAGGATGCTTGCAAGAAAAATCGAAATACCGTTCCAAACGCCGAGGCGCTTGGCGAAGGCGATTCTCCATCTCTTTCGTAAGTTGTTCACACGAGCTGGCAGCTGCATCGCAGCGATCCAACCGCTCGCAAAAGCGATCCTGCAATGGCCATTGCAATGGCCCAATGGCGCCGCATGCGGTAGAACTTCGTCTCACTTCCGACCTCCAAGGAGCTGGCCGTGACTTGTGCTGCTCGCTCCGCGGCTTCAAGGAAGGAGTCGTCCGATCCACGCGAAAGGAACTCGACTACGTCTCCTCGCATCATCAACAGAGAGAGCACTCAAGGATGACACCGGGCGAAAAAACTGACTGCCAACTGCAGCAGGGCTTCGGCGTGCCTCTTCCTGGAGCAATCGCAAGTAGGATGACCACGTGTGGAAAAATGACAAAGCAGCTGACCGACCAAAAAACCCTCCCTTCCATCCATAGAGCTAAGATCCTCCTGCCAAGTCTCTGCTATTTCCCGTGTACTGTCCATCGCTGCTCGGAGCTGCCGGATCTCCTCGACTGCTGGGGCGGCGCAGTCACGCTACTGTACCCTCTGCCGCCGCGTCTGACACTCACACCCAGCCCGCACTCTTGCGCCCAGTCCTCGGCAGCTAGTCGGACCTGGTCGCTGCTTGCCTCTCGACTCAGCAACACTCCAGACTCCAGCAGAAACTTGCGCGGCAAGTGCGGCAAAGCTAACCACGGGACCACGAGACGATTGCCTGGCCATTGCTTCTCTGCAGGCGTCGCTCCAGGTCCTGACAGAAGGTGGGCTTTCAGCGGCTTTCAGCGAGTGAGGCTGCGCAGCTCGAGCTCCTGCCGGAATTCGCTGACCAACTGCTGTCGTTCCTCGTGCAACACTTGCCGACTCGTCTCAGTCAGGTTCACCTCCTTCGCACGGAAGGAAAGTTTCAAAAAGCTGTGCCTTTTTTTAATGCAGGAAGTATCCACAGGTCTGAGTTGCATCCTGGCGTCCAAGTCTTTGTGGAGCTCAGCCGCCAACCTCTGGCTCGACCCCTGTGCCTTTACTAGTCGGACTTCCAGTTCCGCACTCATCTGCTTCATGTCTTCCGAGAGTTTGTGCAGGGTTCCTTGCTGCTGGGTGCGCATGTTGTCCAGTGTGTGCCGGAGCTCCTCCATGGCCATTTCTGATGCCGAGGACTTCCTCTCCAGTTTCAGCTCCATCTCTCGTCGCAGCTCTTCTCCCTGCCGCTGCGACTGAGATGCTCGAGCTTCGAGCTCCTGGCGCAATTCCCTCATGAACTGCTGCGTGGCCATTCCATTGTCTGCCAGCTTCTGCTCAAACTCCTTCCGCACTTCGAGGGCCAACTTTTGCGATCTCATGTCTCTTACATCTTCGAGAGCACGCGCATCGCTTTGCAGCTGCCAGTGGTCTCGATTTGACATTTGCGCGATCTGCGATTCGAGCTGACACCGCAAGTCCTGCGATGCTAGGTCGACTTTCCGTTCCAGGGCTTGCAGCATGCGGTCCTCAACGTCCGATTGCAAGCTGGGCCCTGACAACAAGGCCATCGGCAGATCCTTCATGACAGAGACCAGGTCCTGAACTTGCACCTGCAAACGCTCGGTGGTCTTCTCGGCACTGTCTGCCCGCTTGCTCAAGGTGCCCTCCAGGTCTCGCAACTGTTGTGCGAGGAAGCGGAGCTCTTGACTCGTGGAAAGGCTGATGGAGCTGAGCCTGGCATCCATCTCGTCGACCCTCTGCTCCGCTCGGGGGTTGGCACCCGCTTCGAGCTTTGCCTGGACCAGGTCCATTCGCTGCGAAAGGTCCTGGGTTCCAATAAGGATAGTTCAAGGATTCCTCCGCTGAACTCATGGAGGTCACTAGGCCGAAGGTGCACCCACCATGGCTACAGGCAGGCACGGGTCCTGAATCACAGGCTTCTCGGTCACAATTTTCTCGGTTCGCTCCCGGTGTCCTTCCACCACCCTTTCCAGGGTCGAGGCCAAGGCTCGGACGTCCCTGACCTCACGAGTCAAGTGGAGGAGCTGCTCTCCGTGCTGCCTGGGAGCAGGGTCAGATGATAGGTGCAGGTATGGGCAGGTGTCAGGCTGATCGGGCTGGGACCATGGAATGGTTTCGTCCCCACCGCCTCATGTCATCTTGCGCCTGTCTTTGCCATTCCTTGTGGGCAGTGTCGCCATCCTTTGGCCCAGCTCCTTCTGTATTTTGTAACGCACGAAGCAGGTCCAAATGCTGCTGGGAGAAGTATTCCTCCAAGGTGGCCAAGCGAGCGGTTGCAGGCTCAAGCTGTTGGAGCACAAACTCTTGGCATTCGATGCGCAGAGCCTCTGAAGCTTTCTGCAGGGTCTCTGCATAGTTTCCAGGATCCTCGTCCGACAGAAGTGCTACGTCGGACTCGGCGTTGTCCACACGGTCAGCCAACTTCTTCAGCTCCAACGACATGCTGTCCCACTGCGAAGTTAGACGGTCATGCACGGCGATCATGCTCTCACCGACGTGGTCTTCAAGCTCATGCAATTTTTGCTCGTGCGCAGCGAGGCGTGCATCAAACCCGTGCATGGTTTCTCCAAGACGCAGAACTTCCTCTTGAATTGCAGATGTCTCGTTGAAGCCAAACCGTCGAGCCTGGTTTCTGAACTCGTTCAAGCGCGAATCCAGCTCCTCACCCACACGTCGCATCTCTGTCAATCTGGCTTCAAAGTTGAACGCGCCGAAAGCTGCCTGCACGTCTTGCAATACCTGCGGCAGTGTCAGACCAGCGGCAGAAACAGCTGAGCAGCCAAACGACAACCCATCATGTCAGCAGCTGAACCGAACCGGACTCAAAGACTAAGACTGAAGTGCTCATAGAACCGGCTGACCTTACCAAACCAAACGCTCCGATGAGACTCCAGGGCAACCTAGGTGTTGCTGCGTAACTTTAGCCTCAGAGTGCATAGACGAGAGGAGCATAGCGACGCGGTCCACCAAGGAGTCGATCTGCAGTTTCAGGACTGCGCTCTCAAGATCGGCAACAAAATCGACAAGCAACGCATGCGGTCGTCACCTTGCATGTCACACTGAAGATAAAGCTCTCCTGTTTTGCCTTTTGCAACTGGGTCTCGCACATGCGTTTCGGACTCAAAATTATGCAACTCACAGCTGGGTGCCAGCGCCAAAGCGAAGAGCTGAAGCGTTTCTATCGTGAACAGATGGCGCTCAGCTTCTTCGGCATCGCCTACCTCCTGCTGGCAACTGCCTCTTTTTTTGAGGAGGGGCCGGAACTCATGCGCTTTGCACATCCAGGGCTCAGGCACGTCGAGCATACAAGTCTCTAATACCAATTCTTTTCGGCCTTGCTTCAGCACTTGTCAGCTTGTTTGCTGCCAAGAATGTCAATCCGCCAGAGGGTCACCCTCGACGAAGCTGAAGACTAAGAAAGCTGTTCAAGCTGTGCAAATTCTCCAGCAGCCCTGGGGCCCCTGGCTGCGCACGCACGCTCGACACCGGCCATTGCATCTTCGGGGGCCGCCCCGGTGACAGAATTCGCCCGCAAGCTTGTAAGGAAAAGTTTCACATGGCCACGGATGAAAAACTCGGAATCACGGACATGAGCTTGAGCTGAAACTGCGATGGTTCAAACTTTCGCGATTGGGACCTGCGATGGTTCAGTCAGAAGAGCCTCAAAGCATATTTAACCGAGCGTGACAGCTCCTGCCTGCTTCTGCTGCGCTGTCACGGATGCACGGAGATCGCAGATGCCGGTTCCGGCCCATGTTCCAGAAACCAGGCCGGCAAAGGACTTCTCGGCATCCAGAAGAGAGGACGAAAGGTCTGGGCCTTGCGGCTTCATCTGTGTTGGTGCTTGCACAGGCCACTGCGTGCTTCCAAGCTGCTACTGCGGACCAGTGCGCTTTGAGGAAAACGGAAGCTTCCACTTCTGGATTTCGGAGCTGGCACTGGCACAAGTCCCATCGCTGCCATGGCCAAGATCCAGGGAACAAACTGCAAGCCGTCGGCTTTAAATGGGTGTTTGGTGTTGGCGGACTTCGAACTAACGACTTTGCAAACATGTTGTTTCCTGGGAACCTAAATTGAATCATTGACAAGGCCAAGTTTGAACGAGCCTGCAATTGCTCGTCTGCCCTCTAAAACATGGGGCGCAGGCCAAGCCTGACCGACGGCGCTCTCCGACAGACTGGTGCCTGCACGCAGGCGAATATTTGAATGTGTTTCCCTTTGCCGAGCAACTCCGGCCGGCCAGCCTGAACAAGAAGCTTGAACCTCGCTACCTCAATGGGGCAAAGCAAGAGTTTGCAGTGCTTTTCCTTGGTGAAGGGGAAACGGCATGTTGCAACGTGGCTGCATTTGATGATCCGTGCCATCCTGCCCGTTTGCTCCAGCTGCTCCGTACTTTCGTTGGATGAGGCCTGCCAAATGCCGAGGATCCACCGACTGACTTGGCGCGGCATGCCCGAAATGCCCTGACTGGAAATATGAGGCGTCTTTTCTCCACGATTCTCCACTCGAGGATCTGGACGACTTCGAACGACCCTCTCACTTTATGCCGGCATATGCGCAAACGAAACCGGGGCCGAATGCGCAACGGAGACACACTTCACAACCTTCTCAAACGGTTCACAAAATCTGAGACATGTCAAAACTATATCCTATACATTGTGTGAGGGTTTTTTTGGAATGATTCGGAACGTCGCATACTGCCGCGGCGAATCCAAAACCTGAGCCCGCAGGCCGGCTTCGCACAGTCATAAAGTAAGGCTCAAACTATCCCCAAACTCTGAAGGCTTCAATGTCGAACGGTTAGGATTTGGGACTGTTTGGGAGATGCGGGTTTCGGAATGAGCCGCACTGTTGCCGAGCGGTGCGGAAATTCGATTGGCTCCTGCTTCGGGGCTTCAAGTAAAGAGAACTAGGCAAAATATGAGGCGCACACCAGAACCGAAGCCCCAAGGTCGACCTTGCCGTAACGCTTGTGAAAGCTACTAGTAATTCCCGATCTCTTCATACCAACTGCAGGTGACTCACCACAGAACAGAACGCGCAACAGTGAACCATCGCCCAAAATCTGGCGATATGGGCCATACAATTCAGAAAGCTATCTAGAGGGTGGGCGATCCAATATAAAGGAGTCAAACCGACTAAACATCAAGAAGAACAGAAAAACACTTGTTTATGAAAATGCGAAACAATAAGGAAAATTGAAAACTGAAAATCGCAACACATAGAAAGATTGAGGGAAAATCAGATTATAGGAAAGTTTGAGAAACATCAAACCCGAAAACGCACAAAGACGGTCAAAAAATGTGGTGTGCCATCGACGAAGATGAGCATAGAGAAACTTGAAACACTATGCTGCAGACTATGCTGGGACATGACATCGACTCATTTTGACTCATCACCTTCCAGGACAGTTTTCGTCACGCCACCATGTGGCATGAATTTTGCCGTGCAAACTTGTGGAAGACTATTAGCATCGGTAAACATAAGGCAATGCATCTCACATCATCTCACAGTCTGTCAAGCCCTGCGACAATGCAAGTGTACAGAGAGATTCTGCCACAATGGACCACATGGGTTCAGGAATAACACGTGGTAGTTTAAAACTTTTGTCGACATCTTGGAATCGTAACGAATGCGTCCTAATCGTTTAGAAGTTTTCGGAATGCAGAGGAATGAATTGAAATATTGCCGATGCTTTTCGAAGGCCGCACAATCGAATCCAGCAACCGCATCACCCACCTATATATATATATGCAGATATATATTCGACGGCATGTGGCCTCTGCTGTTGCCCGCGTTTGAGAGCTGCCAGCGTAGGAGCTCTCTGACGCTCGCCCATCAGGTTGTACCTAGCAGAGGTGCGACGCAAACAATGGGATGGCTGGTTCGACCGGAAATGGTCACGGAGAGAAGGAGGGCGGAAGCGAGGGGCGTGCTCGAAGGGAGGGAACAGAGAAGGAATATCTCTGAGCAAACATTGATGCCGCTGAGCGGCTCCCTCACGCAGTGCTGCAACGGCCTGCTCGCTGGTCAGCATCATCTTGAGCCGCCTGATCAAGCAGACCATCGCCACCAACACCGCCACCACCGCAAGAACGTTTACGAAGACCCCAGCAATCGTGACTTTGCCTCAAGCGATGTAGGAGCTGCACAGCGAATGCGAAGAGGCCCAGGCCAGTCAATGTGCAAACCACAAAAATGGGTGCTTCCACCAGAACGGTGAGAGCAACGCCTGAGAAACTGTCACTGCACACGAAGCCAGAAGTAGCCTCGCCAAAGTGTTTAATTGTTATGCCAAGAGACTAACATGATGGTGATCATCGTCCTAGCAGCCGGGACTTGACGGATGCCCCATCCACATACAACATGTGTGTACTTCAGACCTATATACTCTCCAGGAATGTAATTTGGTGGGGCGGCGGGCAATCTGCGGCATGGGGCCTTAGGCCCTGTCGAGCCTACCTGTCCTAACCTGTCCTAGCGGTCCTAGCCGTACATGGGAGGGTGGCAGCCCCCGAGATTCAGAAGCAAACCACCAGCACCCGAGTGAAACTGTGCAAATGAGATGTCAGAACTCGCCGTCCTGCGCATCGCTGAAGCTCAAAAACATGCACACTCTCCTTGGTTCGGATGCTCCTGTTTGACCTCATCTGCTTCCAACACGTTGTCGATCATCTGGACAACGCCTTGGAAGAATCCCCCCTACATTCCTGAAGCTCGAGCCTTAACTGCCACACTGCCACACTTGTCAATTTGTTTTGGCTCCCGCTGGGCATGTGTCGAGGACACGCTTTGCAGGTCACATGTCGGACAAGGCATTTATCAACTTGTCAAATTGAGGCCCTCGCGGTCTGCAATGTCCAAAGCCAACCACCCCTCCCCACCTGTCCGCAAAGACTCCCAGTCGTCACTCCCGTCTGCAATTAGTCTTCCGTCTGTACATCGGCGGAAGCATCGCACCTTCTCGAGAGCTGTAGTCCAGGTCGACAATGTCGGGCTCATCCGCCGCAGCAGCGCTTTTCGATGCAGTGCCTGTGCAAAGTGAGGACAGACGTGATCGATGAGCTCGAAACATCATGTAGCGCAGAAAAATGCCGGAGGAGACGTGCCTCGACCAAAACAGAAAACCTTCCAGGCATGGAAGCCCTTGCAAAGGTGCGAATGCCGTCCTGCCGAGGTTCAACAAGGCATGTGGTACGTGAAGACTGGATGTTGAGCTCGCAATGTCAAGTGTGCAGCGGCACGTTCTCGTCTGTAGCTCTCTTCAGCCTCCTCCTCCTCAACAGCAAGAAGTGATGATAAGCAGCCCTTGCAATGGATGCCGACGCTGCTGCCTGCCTGCTGCAGAAAGAGGCTCAGCTTTTCGATTGGGCTGCGCTCCTCGCAAGCTGTCTGGTCAATTGCACCCTGATAGCTTTTGACCGAACCGTGCGGCAACACGGGATTCTTGTGTCAGAAGAACGAGGGATTGGTTAGACACACCGCGAGGCACGCCCGTTCCACGGCTCGTAAGAGTACTGGCCCGGCCCCGTGCTGCGCTCAAAACGCTCAGAGTGCCTCAAATCCAAGCCGAATGAGGCTTCTCGTGCTCCTCATCCCGCCACTTCATGTCTAAGGTTGAACCCATGGGCC
>CAJNDV010032330.1:9259-46890 GCA_905221635.1 Symbiodinium sp. CCMP2456 | reverse complement strand
GGCCCATGGGTTCTACCTTAGATCATGGGGGCAGAAACGAATTTCAGGATGGTGCCTGCCTCCAGCCGTGGTCGTCCTGGTGGTCCTGGTGTTGGTGGTCCTGGTGCTTCTGGTGCTCCTGGTGCTTCTGGTGCTGCTGGCAGCAGTCGTCCTCATCGTGGTGCTCGTGGTCGTTATGGTAGTTCGTGGTGTTCGTCGTGCTCTTTGTGGTGATCCTCGTGGTCGTGGTCGTCCTGCTCATCCTGGTCGTCGTGGTCATAGCGGTCGTCGTGGTTGTCTTCGTCGTGGTCGCGGTCATCGTGGTCGTCGTGGTCGTCGTGGTCGTCGTGGTCGTCGTGGTCGTCGTGGTCAAACTGATGGGCCTGGTGGTCCCGGTCGTCCTCAGTGCGTGGCCTTTCACTGCTTGAGGATCTATGCTGGCATAGTCTTTGAGCAGCTCCTCTTCGTGATCTCCCTGCACAGCTGAGAACCACTTGTGCATCTGCTCGAACATAGAGGGCGCCTCGGAAGCATGAGGTAGCTGTATCTTAACGGGGCTGTCCATAATCGCATGGGGCTTGGGCGAGTGTTCCGGCAAGCTTATGTCTCAAAGCTTGCGCTGCTTCCGGCGAAGTTGGTGAGGCAGGCTCCATCGTGACAGCCACCTCATCCTGCATACGAGCACTTGTGGAAATCCAGCTGATGAAGCGGACGGGTAAGCAAGCGGGTGAGCATGGAGGAAGCGAAGGCTGATTGCAGTTCGATGAAGAAGTTTCGTCTTATCCCTCCTTGTACATTGGAAAGTGTCGTGTGGAGTGGAGCAGAGTGGAGCGTCAGATGCCTTTGGAATTTCTGGCTAAGGGCCAAAGCAACAACTGAAACGGGACCTGCGCGTCGTCATTCAGCTCCAAAGGACGAGGCCGTGTAGCTGTAGAGCTGCCCTTGTCATCCGGATGGCTCGGTGCTCAAGTCCCCCCGACACTTTGGACTTTGCAAGGGCTCACGCTGGCCTCCCTCACAAGGCCGGCGATTGGCGTTGAGCTGCCCGACGGCGGGGGTCTACGATCCGTTGACACATAAAGTACTGCATCGAAGGAAAACAGAAGATGTCAGCACCATCTTGGCCGCCGTGGCACATGCTGGGTCGGCTCCACGGAATGCACGTCTCGAGCCAGACGTTCCTGATGTGAGTGGATTCTAGCGAAGGCCCGGCGGCTGTGTTCGTAGACCTCCCGCCTCCCATACAGCTTCTTGAATTTGCGCAACCTCATCACAGACGCAGGCATGGCCTGCTCAAGCACAAGAAGAGACAAAGATTTCGCACGTTTTGTCAAGGAATTTCAATGATACCCCTGCCTGACGCTGCGACTGCGCAGACCAAGGTGTTCCTGGGCCTTTCTCGGGGGGTCGATAGCCCTGGAGTGGAGGCAGCGGCATCAACGGCTCAAACTCGTCGCCTCGGCACGGAGTTGCAGCGACTACGATGGGCTCCATTTGAAGACTATTGTCACTAGTGCTGAGGTCGGCACCGGGTGCTTGTTGGTTTCTGAGTGTGGTTCTCTTCAGCTTTACATACCTTCGTGCACAACAAACTGCTGAATTGAATCTGTTCACGCGGGCGTGCTGGCTGCTGCATCCGTGGCACGTTGCTTCCTCAAGCGCTGCGCGTCGTTGCTTTACCCATTTGACACCACTCCGGTAGCCGGGAAGTCGTCGCACCTGCTGCATGATTTGGCGGCAGTGGGTCACCCGCAGACCTCGAATGCCTGCTGAGTGTCTTCCGGCTGCAGTAAGACGCCCTCGCCTTGGTGCCATGACTCTCAGCACAGGTCGGGGAATGTCCTGCCTGCAGAGGAAGTCACCGGTCAGACTTCGAGAGGATCGTCGCTCCTCGCTCTTCTGGAATGCCGCAACAACATTCACCGCCTGACTCAAGTGGTGTGCAAGTCTCCAACCGTCGGGAAAGGCAGGCCACCTTGAGGAGATCCGGTCGACCAAACAAACCTCGCGAACTCCGCCGCCGCCCAGCATTGGCCTCTCAGCATCATGCAGTGCAGTGCAGCGCAGCGCAGCGCAGCGCAGTGCAGTGCCGTGCAGTGCGGCGGCAGTTGTGCTGCTCCGCGCTGTCTCCGTGCGCAGGGGCCTGCATGCGCTGTCGGGCCAGCTCCAAAAGCTTCTGCTTCTCCTTTCGAGCTCATCACAAGGTCGCGAATAGCTCATTTCGGTGTTGCTTCCTCCGGAAATTCGTCCACCAGCTCCCGGAATGCATCGTTGTTTATGGCGAACGCCAGCACCCTGCGGCTCGGAATCGGCTACGCCTTTTGCTTCTGACGTCTTCATGCACGGTCCTTTCTTCTGCCCGAATAGTTTGGGAAGCAGCAGTCGCAAATCCCAAAGCCACGAGCTCACCTATGAACCTCAGCACACCGTTACAGTGAACCCAGCACCACTTCTGCAAACCGTCACTGCATGCAAGATTCTCTCCCGCACCGATCTTTGCCACGACCTTGCCTTGCTGAACAAGCCGGTCGCACAAGAATTCGGCCGAAGGGAAACGATGCATGCAACCTGGGGGTCCAGCCTGCCTTCTCCACGCATGCCACGCCTGCACGATGAAGGGTACAAGGACTACGCTGCGCCATGCTGCACAGAGACAGGCATTCCCTGCCTTGTTGGATAAGCAGGCAGAATCCTGCATCAACATCCTCTTCAAGCAAAGGTTGTCCAGCCATGAACACCTGACAAGCGCTGGGACCGCAGCAAGGCCAGCTCAGTTCAGCATTAGGCCACTCAAGGCCTGTTTCTCCAAATGCTGCGCCATGCGTGTAAGGAAGGACGGGTCACAATTCTTGAGGAAGCTTGTGTTCTGCCTCAGGTTCAAGGAAGCATGTGGTTCCGCAGCAGGTGTCGTCACACAAGTGCCCGGCTGAGCTTGTGGTAAATTCGAACCCTGCGAGGCAGACGTTTGTAGAAGCATGAGGCCATTGGAGCAGCCAAGCTGTCTTGGCAGGCCTTCTGAGACAATGTTTGAACGGTTGACTGCATCTTTTTCTGGAGCATGCGCTCCAACTTCCTCAGCGCAGGCATTTGCTTCCTGGTGGGGCGCTACCGCTGCTCCAATCGCTTCGTCTCCATGCTCTCAAACCCAACAGACGCAACTTTTCTTCGCAGGCGCCGTGCAGCCGGCCATCGTAACGTCTGCGCGTTTCGGGACTCGATCCAGGCTAACACCTTGTGCTGCAGGGCGCCTTCGCCAGCTTTCCAGGTCCTTGAAGCATGTGGTCAACGTCTTCAACGCGAATCGGCCGGGCGTTGAAGGCTCACATTCCGGTCCCTGCACGGAGCCGAAGGTCCCTGTGCAGTTTGAGGACTTCTTCGGCCTCCTGGTTCAGGGCATCCCGCTCTGCCTTCTGTGACTCGCTCAGGACTTCATCTCGACTTGGACCTAGCAGAGTCTTCCGCGCATCATGCCGACCCAATGCATCATCCCTCGCTGTGGCCACGTCCGTGGCGGATTCGCCCTCCTCAGAAGCTTCTTCGGCAGAGGCATGCGGCATGCCCATGCATTTGACTCAACCCTTGCGGGTGCAAGCAAGTCTCGGCGCGCCGTTTCAATGCAGCCCGGATCTCCTGCGCGATTCCCGTGTCAAGGGCCTTGGGGGCTTCGGCCTTCGGCGTCGCCTGCAAGAGAATCAAATGGCAATGGACTGTAAGCTGGGAGACAAACAAGAGCCTCGTGCGAGCAGGTTGATGAACTGCTGCTGTCATCTTTGTAGGCCTGGACAGGGCTAATGAATATTAAGACTATGACCACCCCAGCAAACGGAAACAGGATGACGCCTTCTTGGACTTGTGTTTCTCTTTCTTCTTGGACTTGTGCTTCTCTTTCTTCTTGGCTTTTGACTTCTTCCTGCCTGACGCCTTCTTGTCTTTGGATTTGTCCTTCTTGGTGCCCATCTGGCTTCATTCTGGCTTCATGCCCACTAGACCCGTTCAATCGTAAAGAGGATTCACTTGAGCCAGCGCAAGAGCTTGGAAGGCTGCGGCGAACTCTATATTCTCTCGCCAAGCGTCTGGATGTCAGCCTGGTACAGTTGCCGGATCACCTGGTCACGGGGCGCCGAACGGACGACGCACCAAGAGAATTGTTCAGTTGATGTGAGGTCCATCGTCAGCGCGAGATTTGCGGTCGCGCTCGCATCCGCCGTCATCCGCCCGGATTCAGCTCTTGCATGTCCGCTGCATATCATATCGCATGCCCACACGCCGCCTGAAAGTGAGAAACACAAACCGTCGGACCGTTGGCGACAAAATTGGGGCGTGGAACCAAAACCTATCAAATCTGGAACTGGAACTGCAGGCAGAAGCGAACACAGCAAGCTAAAAGAATGAATGCACACAAGGAAGGTGGGGACTGCATGAATGACTATACTTGCACTCTTCGTTCAAGCTTCAGCATGCTTCAACTCCAACTTCGACTCGTGTTTGTGTATGCCTCCGAGTGCTGTTTCGTCAAATAATTTGGCATAGCTCCGGCACAATCGGCGCAGAGAAGAACAATCTCTGCCCTGTGCATGCACCACACGCAACTGCGACATGCATTCAAGGCAGTCGTCAGAAAACCTCAGCCGCAAGAGTCGGCTTCAATCTCTCCCGTTCCTCCCGGGTGTGGCCATCACAAGCCAACAAAGACAAATGATTTGCTCAGCGGTCCAGACAATGTCTCGCAACATCGCCATCGGGAAGGAACCCTGAGCGAAACGAGGAATTCCAAGCTGAGACTCTATCATCACGGCACACACGCGACGTCACAAGCGCGCCCGGAAGCTCAGCTGTCAGAGGTGATTCTGCTTGTGCATCACCATCGTGTCAGCTAGGGATAGTTGTTATCAAGTGTCATCTTCGCCAGAGGCGCCCACATGCCACAAATCAACAAGACCACAGGAACGGTCTCAGACAACTGAGATGTCGCACATCACTGGGGTCAGCTTCTGACCTATTCAATCTCGAAATCTTCACAGACGACAAGATGGGAGTGTCTCAGCTTCTGGAGAGTAGTCACATCAGCGGAAATCAGTTCAAGTTTCTGACCTGTGTTCCCCGAATCCTCCCGGACGGCTGCAACGCTCACCGTGATTCTGTCAAGCACCTAACCGACCTAACCACGCATAGATTCAAGACAGTGGCTCTCCCTTACTTCCGTCGAGCAGTCTCGAGGTCGCATTGAAATCAATCTAGTTGTGCCACTTCTAAGCTGCGTGTACCGCCTTTGCCCGGGATTCTTGTCCGGGACTCCGAAACGTTTAGGCTTTGGCCGAAAATCCAAGTTCAGGTTTTGAGGTTGTTGTTTCCTTCCTCGAACTTGTTTAGGATTGCTCGGAGGAGGGACTCTGTTGGTGTCCTTTTCCTTCGGTTTGTGTCTCTTAGCAGGGCGAGGAGTGTGAGGGGGCAGGCTTGCTCTTGCTTCCTCATTCCGATATAGTGGCAGGTCACTGGCGTGGATGGGCCGTCGACAGGGAGCATCATGCACTCGGCCACGGTGGTGCATCTCACCGTTGCTCCACCTCAAAAAGCGGAAAAGGAAGGTACACGACACGGCAAAGGTTCGAGTCTGCGTGCCGCTTGGGGGACTTCGACTGCCGGATACCAGGAAGCCACGCTCGCCGAAGATGCCTGGAGCACTCCTCAGCGTTTTGGGCTCACGACTGCAACTGCAAGCGCACTCCTAATATACCCCCTAATGAACTGTTCATGACTGACATTTCTCAGCTCTCCCTGCTTCCAAGCATCACGGTCGCGACTACCATTCCATTCGCTTCAATCTCCACAATTCCATGCACCAGTACCACGAAATGGGTGCCTTGCCCAGCCAGCACGGTCCGGACATCGGACAAAGTCATGGGACAACGAGGCAGGCCTAGCATCCCCTGCTGCAGGATGACCTGGTTCACCATGTAGGGCTGTTCATACCTTAGCTCTCATTTGCTTGGAACTCATACGACGAGGGAACCGCTCGTGTGCCGCAAGCGGCTGGAAATACAACGAACCGACTCCAGCACGCGGGATTGTGGACTTACAGGGCCTCGGCTCGATGAGTTTGGCCGCGAGCGTGGAGCCCGAAAGGCTCTTTGACAGCAGTGTCAGTTGTACACTGCCGTAATTTTGACCGTCGTCTTCAGAGGGTAGATCGCCGGAGCATGCGCGGCTTAATCAATCGCAATCGGAGGGTGTAGTGGCCAGATATCCGTTCCAGAAGCATCCTCGACTGTTCCGCCACATTCCTGGTCGGCCCAAACCATGCTGCGTGTTTGCACCGGTGTCTCGACTTGCTGTGGCTCGCGGAAGTGTGGCACATGAATAAGCAGAACATGGAATTCATCACTGTCGCCTGACTCGGGAACAGTTCTTCAGGCGGCAATTGCGTGAATCTCGAGCTCTTTATTCATTAGGGTGCAGCTCCTCGCTGATCTAGATCGATCTAGATCCGAATGGGCGCACAAGTAGCATTAGCAGCGTACCGGCTTGTAATGCTTCCGGACCGCGTCGGGTCTTCCAGCCTGCATACTAGTCCAAGTATGTCCAAGTTACATGTTGTCCACCAGCATTCGAATGAAATCCTGACCGAGGGCCGTGAGAATGCTTGGACCCCAGGTCCCATGAGAAGCTCTAGCTAGAAGTCCTGACTGAAGCCTCCCTCGCCGGCGCTGGCCTGCTCCAATGCCAGGGAGGCCGCCTACAGCCATGGCTGTGACTGCGAGTTGCACTCTTGGGCACCAAGTCTGCCTCGCCTTCCTGCTTTGGCTGTGTGCCTCCACGATGGCCATCATTCGCCTCAAACGAGCAAGAAATGGGAATGGCAATGCCATGCAATGCCCCCTGACCACCTTCAGCTGAGTGCGGGCTGAGTGGCTCCTCCTCTTCCGGGAATTTATCGAGCACGGCCAAGAGCGCTTTGCGGCTAAGCGCCCGGATATCACACACGGTGTCAGCCTTGTTTAGAGAATTGTAGAGAGCCGGTCTCACATAAACAAACTTCGGCGGATGACGCGCGTCAGCTCATATGGGTCAGTCCGAGTCGCCATGACGGTCTCTTTTCGCGTCTTGGAAATTCCCAGGGCAGCGAGGCCTCCAAAGCAGCTTCCAGGATGTAGCCGACTGAACCTAAGCTAAGGAGGACTGTGTTGCGGCGTGAAGAGCAGTCAGGCGCAATCCAACCAGGAGGCCGGTCGCTGCCACCTGGCCGTCAGAAGGCCACAGAGGCCAGGGCCAAGCAGGGCCAAGGAGAAACGACGAGACTGAGAACCGCTCTTCTAAGAACTTTGCACTTCCCAAGCACCAGCACCTCTCCACACGTTGTCGATGCGAGCACAGAGGCGGAGGCAATAATTGTGTAGGCTTCGGACAAACATTTCCTCTCCAAACTCTCCTTCTTGCACGACAACCTCGTCTCTTGAGCAGATCCTGCGGGTGCAAACTTCCGATTCTGCCGGGTGCGAGGGAATCGGCCAGTCCTCTGCACGAAGTTGCCTCAGCTCTGCCGCACTCTCGCACCACATGTTTTCACGTGGCAGGGCATCTGCCAAGCTGCTGCTCAGCATCTCCTGGAACTCTTGACCGCAGTCAGCGAACATTGCAATACTTCGCCTGACTTTGCTGTGCTGTGGGCACGGCATCAATGAAAGCCGAATGATGCTGGATGCTGGAAAGCTGCATGCCATCCATGTGCGGGCTAAGAAGTTGCAGATGCCTCAGACAGTGAGGGACTGCATCCAACGCAGCCGTACCTGAAGCTGGACCACAAGACCTCCTGTTTTCGGCTGAGATCCATGGGACTTTGTCCCATCTCAGGTTTCCATGCCTGCGGTTGGATGTACACATGCCACTTCTTGACATGGACTGCCCTGGCAAAGGCTCTCGGAGACGTGTGAAACGCTGAACAAGGCGGACACGGCCTCCGGGCCCTTGATACACGAAAGACAAAGCAAATGTGTGGCGAGGGCGGTTTGCGTAGCGTGATATCCGATATAGCCTTAGGCACGTGTCAATGCCAGGAATGTTGGCTAAGGGCGAAATTCTAGGTGTCGGCTGGGAGAGCCTTCCGCTCTCCCAAGAGAAGCGTCTTTTACAATTCAATTGATTGCTGGTGCTAGGCCCACACGTGTGTGAATGGAAAATCTTAAAGGGGACCTCTCTTTGTACACTTCAGCCACGGTTCGGGCTGCGAATTAAAAGCACTATGTAGCTCGCAGGGCCGGTTTGTTGACAAATGGAAAACTCCTGTGCGATACTTGCCCGATCGAACTCGACTAGTTCACAGCACACAGCTTCACATGCCTAGGTTCAGGACATTGCAGAATGCAGTCTGCCTCGGCTTCTCCTGGTTGCCATCCCATCTCTCGCCCGACTGTGGCTTCGTGACTGGCAGTGGCTTGGAAAGCTCAAGGCAGGGAAGCACGGAATCTTGTGAAGGAAATGCCGCAACTGCGACTCCGCGTGCCCCGTAGGGGCCGCCGATGATCAGCCGCACACACTCAGCACAACTCAACGACACATCCACCGACCGCTCTTTACAAAGCACTGTGGTGTTGTACTGGGTCTGTCCATGGTACGGCAGGAACCCTTGCGGCTTCACGTTTCGAACGTTCAAAAAGGCCTGATAGTCTGTGGCATGCTCTTTGCGGAAAACCCAGTTCTCCATCCTTCTACAACCCTCTGTATCACACTCCTCGATGATGCACTCTGCCCAAGCCGATGCATCCTGCTGCGTAGGCTCGGCTGTCTCTGGGGGTGCATTGCGTGTAGGAGGTTCCATCACCGCAAGCATGCCAATCCTGGAACCTCTGCTCCTTGCCGACGTGCCAGGTCTTGAGCTGGTGTGCATGTTGGACTGGACTTGCCGAGAATGGTTTACGAACTGCATGTTGTAGCGGCTCGCAAATGCGACGCAAACCAGTGACACACAAGCTGCTCCTGGAATGCACTGACATGACTTTTGGCGCTCTTTCTTGCCGGACGGCATAGCGACTGGCCGAGGGGCCGAGCTCACATCAAACCTTGTGAGCCAGAGTTCTGCAGGCTGTGCATTTGCGCATCCTGCATTTGCACATCCAACCCTCCCTCAAATGACACAGAAAAGGGCTTGCTCTCAGTAGTAAAAGACACAGAGAGAAACACACAAAGCAGGCTTGGAGTGGCCTGATGGAGATTCGATCGAAAAGGCCGCTCTCGCGCGGGAACTTCACGCGGAGTTCCTTCGACACGGAGCCCAAAGCCCAAAGCACGTCAGCGCTGTGCCTGGCCCTTGCCCAGCCTCCGAGTCTTTGATTTGCAACACCCATGCCACGCAGTCGCTCTCGGCCTCGGTAGACATTGCATCGCACCTGGGCAAAGAAGCCTTCACCGGACAAATCTGAGCCTCCTACAACCACAGTGCAAGTCCTGAGCGGCCGGGCCAAAACTGTCAAATGTGCACCGGACGGCAGTTGCTGTCAAATGCCGGCGAGAGTCTGCTCAACACATGTTGCACCAACCTCCCGGCATGCGACGGAGGGATTCAATGCCGAGAATGCGAACATCATAAGAGTTCCCCAAAAATGCTTGTAAACTTGCCTATTGCATTGACCGACTGGGCAGGGTTTATTCATCTGTCGCCCATACTGGGAGGCCGGCCGAATGCATGAAGTGAGGTGCGACAGTTTTCGGTGAGTGCATGTTGCGTAGTGGTTCATGGCGGATTTGCGTTGGGCCCAGTGTTCGCTTAGCGCTCTGCCTTGTGCAACCGGTTGCGGGTAGCAAACTTGCAGGGTCGGTAACCAATAGCTGGCGTTTTCTTGCCGGCCCTCGAAATGAGATGATTGTCGGCTCTCCGGCGCTTAGCATTGTAGCCACTTGCTGCAGTACTGTTGCACCCCGCGAAGACAAGCTGTGAGCCGTGAGCCTTCTGTCTCTCCCCTCCTCTACCTTCACACATGTTGAAAGCACACAAAGCCTTTCTGGTTTACAAGATCGACAACTAGGAAGAAAGGGAAAGCGTCCTGATGAGGCTTCATATGTTTCCCTAGCGACGGAACCCGAGGTTGCCCTTCGTGAAGTTGTGCGGGCAGCGCCTCCAGCATTCCCCACCAACTCTTCCAAGCACCGTCTTGCTCTCGAGACCTGGGCGGATTCCAAGTTACGGGACCTGGCAGGTCCTGGACCGGCTGAGGCACAAGCAATCTGATAATGGAAGCGCTGCCCCGACACACAAGCGCGCGTCCTGTCATGCACCCCTATGCCCTGTTGCAAGTCCGTTTGTGTCCGGCACCTGAGTGGAGGTAGAAGCCTCGGCTGGGACGGCCACCCTCGCCCAAGACTCGAGACACCGCATGGACCAAAAGGTGGCAAGATGTGGCAAGAAACCAAAATTACCAGGATCTCCCTCGGCGCAGATCGTTTGCCCGGCTGCATGGACTCTTACTTGCATCAAATCCGCGAAGGTGGACATGAATTCCTGCAAGCTGTATGTGGCACTGCTCTTTTCGAAGCTTTTCACTCGGGGTCCTGGGAAACATTGCAGAAAAGCTTGGGATAGCAGCGCATATGGAACCTGAGTCGCGCACGGCCCGGGCCCGGGCCCGGCTTTGCCCCGGCTTTGGCTGAGAAGCTTTCGAGCCCATGCCCGGATGAGGCTGCACGTCATCTTTCGTGCACGTTGATGCAGCTTCTGATAATCCTCACCATACCTCGCAACATCTCGCGTTTCCACTGGTGGCGGGGGGACATGTAACCGGCCTCTGTGACAAGCGCTCCAGGTCGTCCGCACGAAGCAGGCAAAGATCCGCCGAAGGCCGCTTCCTGCAGCGAGCACAGCGAGCCAGAAGGCACGCAGCTCTTGGCGGCAACTGGGGCCCCCGCTGTACACGGAATAAGCTCTGCTCCACTAGCTGAAACGCGACATCCTGTTCCACTGATGTACTTGGCAAGTGAAGCACCATACAGACGCAGAGCTGGCCTGGCCAGCAACTCCTGGGATGAAGCTGTCGTGCAAGTCGGAGCTGAGCGTGGTCTGATTGTACAGAACCTGGCTGTCACAAATGTCCGCTGCGCCAGCCCCTGAGATGGAAGCTTGCCTGCAAGTCTTGAGGGTCACCAATGGCCAAGACAATGCCTTTCCTCATCCAGTAATAGAATGTCCACCACACCCCAGCTCATGCCGATTCACTGCTTCCACAGCATCAAGATGAAACAACATGATGGGCATGGATCCTCTCGTCAGGAACACGACAGCCCGGCTGCATGATGACCTCTGCTACATCGACACGATCCGGTCACTGGGATGAAGGCGCTGGCCTGGTTGGTCACAATCGCCGGCAGGGGGTCGAAGAGTGCATCAGAGAGGGAGTCCGCCTGAGAGGCAACATGGGGCGCCAGCCCAAGCGGCAAGGAGCAGCGCTGACCTTTCTGGAGATCCCGGGCTCGATCGCGTCGACATTGTAGGGCCTCACCGCCTGCACCACCCTGAGAAGGACACTGTCTAGCGACTGCGAAGGCTCTCCGACCACAGCATGCAAAGGAGGACCGAGTGCGAGGGAGTGTCTCTTCGCGGAAGTCTTTGGAAGTGTCGGCAAAAAAAGGATGTCGGCGAATGAGCCGTGCTTCACGACCTGAAGTGAATTCAGTGCCAGTGTGGGCAGGCTCATGGCACCTGGCAGTGCATGCAGTGCTGGAAAATCCTTGAAGGGGCTCTCCAGTCTAGGCGCCGCTTGAGCTCTCGCTTGCTTCGTTGGTCTTCGAACTCGTCGCTAGGTGCCTCCAATGCCAGCTGCAGATTCAGTTCTACATCATCCATATTTCTTTCTGCCGCGCCTGAAGCGAACTGCCGCCCTCGCAGCGGTAGAAACTGACTTGAGCCCCGCCCTTCCCGACTTCTCCTTGTTAAGCAAACGGGCAAGCGCAACATGAAAGAGCTATCTGCAGACCGAAGCATGGCATGGCAATCGGGATAGACAAATTCACCAAAGGCACTGGGAGAGGAGAATCGGGCTCTGACCTGCTTGCGGCACATACCGCATCGACAAGTTAGACAAATGTTCTTACACAATCGTGTGGCCTGGGCAAGCTGCGGGGGCTCAAGTCTGCACTTTCGGAACCTGGGCGTGGCTGGGCTCTCGGAGCGACTCGCTCTCCGGTCAGCTCCGGCGGTCCACTGCTCCGCCTGCTCCGTTCCAGCTGTCAGTGGGGCTGCTTCGAGCGTTCTGCGATGGCAGCTGCGGCATGGCTCATCCGGAACTGTGCCGGGCTCGAGTTTGCATCGCTCCCCTCAAGGGTTCATAGCCAGATGTCCACAATGGAAGGATTGAAAGAAGTTCTAGAGCAGACACGTACAAGCTTGGTATCCGCAGCCCTGACATGTCGACATGAAATCTAAACAGAACTGCTACTGAAGTTACAGCGTCGGAAACGGGATGAGAGGCTCGTTGCGTTTCCCGAGCAGCCGTTGGCTTCGCATTTGCAGTAAACTCACTGCCCCCGATCCTTGACCAGAAGTGTGGCGACCTTGGGGCAGATTGTGTCCCACCTTCCCACACAGCACCAAGTCTAGAGATGTGCGAAGGCTCAGCCTGGAACGTAACCCACCACGAAGAGCACCTGGTCAGCCAGTGAGTGCTGCACTGCAGCCCACATGAGAAGCTCTTGAAGACAAGCCACCCATAAAGTAATCGCTGTCGTGGCCATGAAGCACTTGAAATACGTAAGGAAAGCCTTCCCCCTGCACCTTTCGTGATGATGCTGCGCGCTATCTGAGGCAATGCTCCTGCAGCAGTGTGCCTGCCACAAAGACCACGCACGACCCCATGGTCGGCGAAGCTGGAGCGCTCCATGGACCCGAGGCCCACTGCCACAGACCTGCAGTAGGCCTCCTAGCAAGGAGCTGACGAGTTGAACATGTGTCCCAGCAAACCGCGACTCCCACCTCAAGGCTCTCTTTGGCGAGGCTGATAGAATGTAGGACACAGGTGAGATGATAGAGGAGCACGAGGAAGATAGTGAGGAAAACGATGACCGGACCTTCAAATCTTAGCTGCCCGCGAAATCGCTGCACAAAGGCCCCTAGCCTGTCGACAGCAGGTTGTACATCCATGTCTTTGATCCTGCCGCCACGAGCCTGCGAGAAACAAAGCTTTCCAACATCAAGTCATGAGTCCAGACTTCATGAATGAAAGGCCTCCCATCACCTTAGAGGCAGGCCAGCCACCAAACGAAGCCAATGCAAGCAATGTGTTCAAACTTCCAACATCCGGCGAAACAACACTGCTTTGCAAGCTTGGGCACCAAGTTCCCAAAGATCGCTCACGATCCGAACAACGAAAAGTAGTAGCCTCGGGAAACGGACACCGTTCAGCCCCGCTTTTGTTTGATCTACCAGGCTACGCTGTCCGAGAGCAGCGCAAGAGCAACAAGAACAGCGCGTGTCGCGGGTTGAAGGGAAGCCCGTAGAATCGCGCAGTAAGCAGCCTGCCAGCACGAAGGCTTTTCGAACCTACGACACTTGCATCAGCTCGGCCTGGCGATCATCGTTAGCACGCACAGGACGGCCACTGAAGTGTAGACCTTTCCGTTCGCTCGGACACGTTCAGGGAATCCCGGAGCAGGGACCCGGGTCTGCAAAGGCAGCGTGTCTTGGATCGCAGGGCCACCCAGACTTCCCGGGAAGCACTGCTCTTTCAGCTTTTCTGGCATAAGCATAATGTGCAAAGCGGCAGCTGGTTCCACCAGGGTGAGAGTGGTCATGAACAAGACAGAACACCAGCAGCCGCATGAAGTCCCATGTGTTCCATGCATTGCTAAAGAATCGCTTCTTGCTGACAGGAGGCTGCGGCCAGGGCTTTGCCGGCATCTGCGACTTTCGCACTGTCATCTCCGGCCTGCTTGTCGCTCCAGCTGGAAAGGCTCGCCATCTGCTGCGCATGGCGACGGCCCGCGACGGCTCATGTAGAAACCCTTGCTAAGCCTTAGTGCCTCCGTGTCCACTCTGCCGGTGCGCTGCGAAACAGTCGCGGGCAGAACATCACAAGTCCAGTGAAGAGAATTTGCTCTGCCCAGGCTGAACGATGCTCGTGTCCTCTACCGTCTGCAAGGTAGCTCGCTTGCCTATTCTCATGCTGGTTCGCTCTTTGTTCGTCATAGCAGCAGAGTCCAGCTCTGTTGAAGCACGCTTTCCATTCCGTGGTGCATGCGACAAAGGCCAAGGTATGAACGCAGCGCGGCCGAAGCCCAGGAAGTCTTTGACAATTGGATGGCCGTAGACCGCGTGATACGCAGCCTGAGCGGCTGAGCGGCCCCACTGACAGCCCAGGCCTGCAGGCCCAGGCGCCCTCCCGGTCTCCGAGTCGCGGTCTGAGAAGATTCAACCAGAGACGTTGGCAGCGGCTCGGGCCTAGGCTTCTCGTTTCTGATCCTTTCTACAATTCGCGAACGGAAGTGTCCCTGTTGTGAAGTGTCGCTCCTTTTTCTGCCTCTTTGGGTTTGGCTGTGGAGGGTGGTTGGGAGCTCAGGCTGATCCGAGCAAGAACCCTGAGCCCCTGAGCGGAGGACCCAAGCTTCGGCTTCCCAGAACATCGGCCGGCCTGGGAATGCGTACGCACATGCGTTCGGGCTCGACAAGACCAAGGAACACGAGGCTCGGGTCCGTTTGTACCGCTTGGCAACTCCGCAGGCTGCGCTGCAAGGCTGGCGAGCTTTGTAGCACGCGCCTGCAAAGAAGCGAACCAGCCCCGTTGATGACCAGGTGCGCCCATTCAGCGTGTTGCGCTCACGAACACCTGCACGAAACCCGAAACCCGAGCCACTTCTCGTAGTCCTTGCCCATCGATCTGTCCCAATGTCGATGACTTTAAAGCTCCGTGCAAGCTGAACAAGCGAGACTCGCTAGTCAGTAGGAATCCGCTTCCCGCTGCGGGGCTTCTCACGGAACGCCTGCGCTCCGATCCGGAGATCCTTTTTGAAGAAGGCAGGAGCCAAGGGCAAGCGAGCGATCCGTGGGTTCCAAAGCTCAAGGCCCATGTTCCAGCAAGCGGCTTTGGCGGCCTGATTGAGGCAAACAGCTTCTAGTCTTTTCGCCCCGATGTCCATCGCCCAGCTTTCTGCGAAGTCAACCAAGATCTTTGCTGCTCCCTGGTTCCGTGCTGCCGGGACCAGTGCAGCGTGCCACAAAGACGCCACTCTCGTCACCGCAAATCGTTTTCTCCCACAACAAAACGGCCAGCAGATTCCCGATGGTTTATGATTGTCACGGCTCATGCCTGCACGCACACACACAACTCCAAGCACCTTGGCTCCGTCCGAGCCATCGACCTCTTCTACCAAAATGACCGCAGAATCCGCCTTCTTCCATCCTCCTGGTGCCAACTCACCGAAGCGGAGGTCACAAAAAAGCACCCATCTCGCCAGCAGCCAGTGCAAGAAGTGCTGGAGCATGACCAGAACCACATATGCTGCCGAGGCCCTGAAGCAGATGTCGTTCCGCAGTTGCAAACTCTCACCTGCAGGGTCTACGCACCACGATGTTCAACGCTATTGCACAGGTGGCGGGGCAGGGGGGGTCGGGGGAAGCAAAGGCCAGCAGCTGCTCTGGCTCTTACCCTCGTGCAGTC
This sequence comes from Symbiodinium sp. CCMP2456, assembly GCA_905221635.1. NCBI lineage: Eukaryota > Dinophyceae > Suessiales > Symbiodiniaceae > Symbiodinium > Symbiodinium sp. CCMP2456. Next base: position 31,279 of record CAJNDV010032330.1, on the reverse strand, counting down.
CCATGAATGGCTCTATCTTTGGTCTACAGGGCTGCTGGCTCTCAATGTCATCCGGCTATAGACTCGAAAATGGGTGGGCAACCACAGGCACCTGAATGCAAAGCTAGCGAAGTCCAGGCCAATCTCATGAGGCTCAACAGGAAAGCAGAAGCCGCAAGCCAAGCCGGCGGCCCTGTGAGCAAAAGCCAAGTCGTCTGCGGCACCATCTCGAGCAAGTGATGATGCTGCTTCCATATACTGGCCAAAGCTTGCCAGTCTGTATCATGAGCCAATCGAGCTTGAAGCCTACCCCTCACCACCTTTCCGCCGCAAGGGTCGCCAAGCCCGGCCTCCAAAGATAGCTGCATCGTTGACTTCTGAGCTATCAGCCACCCTGGTAGCACAAGCCCAAAAAGCTCTGAAAGGCGGCCCTGCAGAAAGACGGCGGACACAGAGTCCAAACCCAGGCTGTCCAAAGGCACGTCGTCGGAAATGATGTCATCATGGGGCAGAGCTGCAGCGACAACTGCCCGCATGCCATCTAGGGAATCTAGGGAATCCAGCGTACTGCACGTCACTCGACGCTCAGGGAGAGAGGCTTCGGCATGTGAAAGAAGATGAGAGGTCTCTGTCGTCATACTGGCCGCCCCAACGTGGGCGCCTCTCACAAGAGCCTTCAGGTGTCGCATGAGGTGCTGTAGAGTGCTGGCAGAGATGATTTCAGGGTGATATACGAAGCTGATGTCGGCATCTTCAAAGCCGCCAGGGCCGCCCAAAAGAAGAATCTCCAAGTCGGCAAAACTGCTCCTGAACGCCGCGCCCAAGGCCTCTTTGACCACAGCCCGGTCCAACTGAAAACGGGGTCGCCAGTCGTAGAAGACGTCATAAAGAACCTTCCGCTCACAACACTCCAATCGCTGCAAGGCCTTCGTGATCTCCACGATCGGGGCTGCGCCATCGCGCCTTGCAGACTGCAGCTCTGCGTGGACGTGACGGGCTGCCTGGAACAACGAAGTCTCGGAAGGCGTGCTCAGGCAGGCAAGAAGAATGTTGGTGCAGCAGCCCACAATGTCCAAATCCTGTCTGCAAGAGTGCGGCAAGCCGAAGACCAAGCGTTGTCGCCAGCTTCGAAGTAAGAGTACGAACATAGCCAAGAAAAGCTCCAATTCTGTCACTTGCAGTTCTGTAGCCGCACTCCGCAGCTGCGTCATTGGAAGATGAAGGTGCTCCAGCAGGTGCTTGCTTTGGGGGTTTCTGGCAACCCGCATTTTCGGTTCATCCCTGGGAGTTTGAATAGCAAATTCGCGGAGCGCATGAGCCCGACGCATAACGGCTGAGCTCCAAAGCCCCGAAGCCTCTGCACACCTCTGCCAAGCAGCGAAGTCTGCCCTGTCCAATCTGTCCCTCACAGGAAGCCTGGACTCGAATGACGCGTTGAAGAGTTCGCAGAACTCAGAGACTAGGGCCTCCATGGACCGAACATCCAGTAGAACTGGATGCGCAGCAATACCGACCGTCAGCTTGGAATCAAGATGGGCACCTATCCTCACAGGTGGATCGCCCAATGCGCCAATAGGTTCCCGGAGCTTTGCCAAGAAATCCGCCAGACACGTCTCAGGGCTCACAAGGCAAACTGCCGGGTTTGCGGTGTAAGTGGCCTCGACAGTTGAAGAACACGAAGGCTTAGTGAAACACGTCCTGCACGCGAGGTGTCGCTGCACAAGTTCTCGCAATACGTCTTGGCATCTTGGCCATCCGCTGCCGGCCCGCGCAGAAAGCTCAGACGAGAATTCGGCCAGCCAGCAATACTGCGGCTGCTCAGCACAGCCGCGCAGGCCTAAGAAGCCTTCTTCCAGGCATGAGATAGCAGTAGGAGCTGGAACCCAGAGAGGTCGGAGAATAAGTTGTGGCCAGTCCGACCAGTATTCCGGTGCCTCCTCCTCTTTTTGCATCCTGTGTGCATGTCACAGTGCTACTTGGCACGTGAAGCAGTTCCAGCAGCAAGTCAGTTCTGGACCATGGTTGTCTAATGCCTGATTCTTTGGGGCACCTTGCAACATCGAAGACAAATTGATGCTGCAGGCTTGTACGACCCTGAAGAGCGAGCCATCGCCTACATCGCGCCCAGCGTGCGTAGCACGTCCGATTCGGGAGCCTAAACAGCTGAGGGATGCTCGCAAATCTGCCTGTCAAGGCCGCCTCGGAGTAAAGAAGACTCGGGAGACTTCATATAGCTTTCTTCATTCATTAGCTCCGAGTAATCGACAACATTGGCTCCTTGCACTTCAATTCTGGAGTTCCGTGCCTCTCGCCATGAGACGAAACAAGCTGCTGATGGAGCCAGTGAGTCGCACCTACCGCTGACTTAACAGGGTGAAACGATGTGAAACAACCTCCTGCGGGCAACTGTACCTCTGCCACACGTCAGAGTGGAGCGCATGCCGGATCTGAACGACAGGCTCAAGAGGAGATGCTTGGCTTAAAGGGCATCGACTGACCCATCCCTCTGCCAAAGCTGCAGAGTGCCATTCTCTGCTCCTAGAACGTAAATGCCATCATGGCCAGCGCAGCACAGGGTTTGAACCTGCAGCGGCATCAATATCCAAAGCCGCAGGCTTCTACAACCGAAGTCTCCGGCCTTGCACCTTTCCAAAGCATGCCAATACTTCTTGAGGACGAAGTCGGGTAAGGATATGGAGCTGATTTGACCTTTCGCGTGACCACACAGAACTCGTGGACCCGACTCCAAGCCAGCCTCAGATGGAACCAACAAGATAGAACAGCGTTCCAGCCATGATTCCGCCAGCAATGTGGCTATGAAGCCGGGAGGCTATACACAGCACCGGTCCAGCAGGCAATGCTGGCTGCTTGTGCTTCATAGCGCCCAGACCATCGAAAATGCACATGCTACCGTCGGCATACACCACAATCCTCAGTTCATAATTTCGCCCCTGCTCTGTCGATCAACTGCGACAGCCCGTATGTAGGCCAAGCTTCATATGGCCATCGAACTGCAGGAGGCCTGCTTAATCAGCATTGACAACGGAGTATAAGGTACAAGGGCCACAGGTCAAAGCACGATCATCAACCAGCCTGAGACAAACCTTCGTGGCTCCAGGTGCTTCACAACCTTTAAAGTTGCTAACTCAACCTCAGGTGTGACACCAAATCGTTCTAATCATGTTTGCGCCGTGAACCGAACCGACGACATGGCCAAGGGAAGCGCCCTGAAGCTTACAAGACGAGGCTCCAGCGCCACTCCGGAGGTTCCTCCCACCCAGAGTCCTTCGCCAAGAACCGAGAGCGACGTGACAGCACCGGAGATCCCCTCGTCTATTGCATGAGTGCCTCAGTGAAGCAGCTAGCTGTCTCAATCGCTGTGTCTTGTGAAGTTCTGAGCCAAGTTTCATTCAAAGGTCTGCGTGTGCACATTCATCTGCCAGCATCTCACAGACCCATCAGAGGCCCCCGAAAGGAGCACATGCTGATGCGTCATGAGACAGCCAACACGTTTCGTGTGGCCCTTGAGTACCGTCTCTGTGCCCGACTTCATGAAGCCCTGCAATGCCGCAAGCTTGGCTCAGTTCATACTCAAGCTAAGCGCACACATGGAGAAGGCAAGATACCTTGATGCTCCCATCGCCAAGGCCACAAAATAGCCAGTCTCCAGCGCTGATGAGACACCAACAGACATCTCCAAGCGGCACTTCGAGTTCAACAGAAAGCTCGTACTTGCCAGACGTGGCTCTGTTGACTTTCCACCTGCAAGCGGCCTACTGGTCTGATACAAAAAATGCTTCGACGTCCTAATGGTACATGACTGGATAACTGAGTAACTACAACAAGGCCTGCAACAAGCATCCGGCCTTTTCAACGTCTTGTCACGCGAAGCGGTGTAAATGCAGTCAGCTGCCATGACAATCGACATCACAGCATCTCCATGCGCTTTCTCCACTTCAGAGTGCCGAAACATCCCGTCTTCTCCTCACGAATGCTGCAGCATCCGGAGCCGATCGGTACAGCTTTGCACGGACTGGCCATCCAAACGACACGCATCGGAATTCCCGTCCAAGCCGCTGACTTCCGTCTGCACAGAGGCCGGTAAAGGGCCCGCGTTCGTTCGCCCAGCATTCCGCCTCCGAGCACCACCCTTGTTGCCTCGCCCGCTTCCTCGGCCACCTCGGGAGGGCTTCTCCTTCTGTCGTCTGACCACGCCTGTCTGCAAAATCACTCAAGGTCTCATGCGACAGCACAGCAAGGCGACCGGATATCGGGGCCTGGAGCAGGATGGCCCTGTGGATGGCGCCCATCTTGCTGACCTCTTCCACCTCTGCCTGCCCCTGACAGAACACCCAACACACCCAGTCGCACACTTACACAAAGTTCGCCGCTGTCTCAAGCTTCTTTTTGCGCCTTTACCTCGCCCTTGAGAGTTGCCGCCCCTGCGGCGGCTGTTTCGGGCCATGGCAGCCTGCTTGAACCATCCTGGCTGACAGCCCTGCGCGAGAACAGCAAGCGTGCAACACACCACTGATAAGTGCCGCAGGCACCAAGTAAGCTCAGGCAACACATACGGAGTGTCTAGATTCTCGGTGAAGTCATTTCCACCGCCGTGCTTCGCGACACGAAGTGGTGTGAAAGTGTGAAACATGGAATGCTAGGAATCTCAGCATCTCACACAGCTCATGACCACCACATCTTTGCTGTGAGGCACACCGTGAGGTTGCTATGAGCTTCCTTGAGATGCCAGAGACTTGGCAGACTGCTCCAGATTGTCAAGCTGCACCTGGCGAGTAGCATTTGCCAGTTCAGGACTCTACTACACGCACCACGACTTTCAGAGGGGCCGGAGGGGTGGTGATTCATCGCTTTCTGGGCTTCAGCTCTCGGACCTGCCCAGTGAGTTGCTCTCTCCCTGTCAGACTATATAGGTGAACCACGGTAGATCGACAGAATCGACACTAGCCAGTGCCGACCGGCCCAAACCCCAGCTTAGCATTTCTATGATGTACGGGCAAACCACCACCCTCGGGCCCAGAAGCAGTCCCGGCAGGCCGAATCGGGAGACCATCCGAGTGAACCAGCTCTCCGTTCCCAGCCGTTAAGCCGCGCAACACCGCTCCCCCAAACCCATTTTCAGCTAGTAGTCCTCCCCCGAGTGGTCAGGCTGTGATCTTCGTTGAGCATGCACGTCCGTTGACGGCAAGAGCCCTCTTGGAAACCCTGCATACTCCCTGCGTGGCCGATTACTCACATCAAAGCGGCGGTATACCCAGGAGGCACCTGAAAGCCTATCCTCTTGTTTCTCTAACAGTTGCTCCGGAGTGCCCTCCGCTCGCCTTCTGTTGGTCGTTGAGCTTTGCCTTCTGTTCGGCGCTGAGCTCCTGGCCTGGAACGCAGGGCTAGCGACAAACACACCATGTGTCTGTGTCACAACTTCTCTCTTGCATCTGTTGCTCTTAATTCGAGACGTGCGACCCACCACAGTCTCTTGCAAGCTGATCATGTCCTGCGAGGTATGGACTACAAGCCACACAGCCCATGCTTCCATAGCGCAGTCTTGCCAAGCTGCTACATAGGACTTCCACTCTCGCAGAAACATCTGGCGTTGCGAGTCCGTGACCTGTGAGACGGTAATGCAAAGCCCGACTACAGCCTCGCATAGTGCGGAGGTAAGAAGAGGATCGGCCTGGGGCTTGGTGTGAAGCCTGAACTCCTTCCTTGCATAAGTGTCCCCCAGGCTGCGCATCTGCGGGTCAAGCTTCAAACGATGAAGCCTCATGATGCTCCTGAGCTGTAACTTCCAGCAGCTACTGTCCGTAGTGCTTGCACTGAAAATAAACATGTAAACTTTGCTAATCACATGCCACAGCACCGATACAAGGTCATACTCTCTCCTATCAGCTTGGCACTCATGGCAAGTCCTCCAATGACAGGTCTCTCGACGAGGGCTTCGGAACTCTGGAAAACGACACGTGCAAGCAGAAGCAGCGCTCCAGCTGTCCAGCAGCGCGAGGCTCTGAATAGAGGAAAATTGCTACCCTCGAGCCAAGCCAAGACTGCCAGAAGCGACACAGCATCTTACCCATGCGCTTCTGCATCCTTCTGAAAGAACCTGGTTTGGGCTCCCACGTTGGCCAAACCCTGTGGCGTAAACTGTGGCAAAGCCTGCACTCAGGATCGCTATGAAGCCCAGGTGAGTAGGCTTCTGACTGCCACGGGCCTCGCGCACCCTATCCAGGAGCTCTTCAAATCACCTCGGCACAGCCATCTGGCAAACGTGAGGGGTCCAGCTTCCTGTCCAGCAAGTCAAGAAATCACAAAGCAGCAGAAGCACTTGCTTTTTGTCAATGAGCTTGTGGGCAAGGTGACATTTCCAGTGCACAGCTATTGCAAGTTGCTGCACTGTCGGCAGGCCTCTTTCCGCAGAAACAAAAACATCAACACTTCCAAGCAAATATCTGTGCCCAGTCTGCGGCAGCAACTCGCACACAACGAAAACTCGCAAAAGCTCTTTGCTGCTGATCTGATATGTTACACATCACTTCAGGCTGCTTCCAGCGTGGAGCTCTAAATCCTCGACTGCAATTGGGACCTCGCGCCCGCCTGGCTTGAACAGGTGCAGGTCAATCTGCACATAGCGTGTCGGCGCTGAGGCTGAGGGCCCCGCACTGCAGATCACCACAGGGTCCATTCTATGGCCTGCAAAAAACGCAGCAGTCGGGGAGAGAGAAGCCAGAGAAGACTGCTGGCATGCCGCAACCTCGCCTCCAAGCCAAGACCTTTAACGTCACCTCGGGACCTGCATTTCGGACCTTCGTCACTCAGGGCTCCCATATGCAACACTCCGCTGCATTTTCTGCACGTTGCCTTGTCCATGAGTGCTGCTCCAACTCCTTCAAAGCCATCTACACCCACGATTCGGTCCGACTGCTGGATCTGCTGCCTCAGTTGCACATCGGCCGGACGCTCAGCACACACAAGTGCCCGAAAGGGATGCGATCTCACTGTCAGCGTACGTCTAGCCGATTCTAGCCCACCAACTCCTAGTCCCGCAAGGCCGCTTACGCACGCATGAGGTACTACCAGGCAATGCAATTCCTAGGCACTCAGTGGGCACCGTTTTGTTGAAGTCCTGAGGCAACGCACAGTACGGCTATAAGGCTCCAAATCAAAGCGAGTGACCTACTGCGGTCCTTGACAACCCCATCATCGACGCCGAGCACGAGAAGGAAATGGGGGCCGTCTTTCAAATGCATGCCCAAATTTAGGGCACCTCGCTGAATCTTGACCTGCAAACTGCACCAACAGGCACTTGGTCATGCACAGTCAAGGCCCTAAGTCAAGTCACATTACGTTTAACACAGCTGTCTGGGGGGACGCGCGCGATGCGATGAGGTCACATCATGGTCACATCAACATGGCTTTCCCATGTAGACGCCGTGCCAGCAAGGTTGCAACCACTAGACTCTTTAGACCGAAACACAGAGTAACCAAGCCATTCCCCACGTAGACGCCCGATTTGAGAAGCACCGCGCCAGACACGCGTCAGTGGAATCATAACACATCAGAATCACATGTTTCCCATGTAGATGCTCGATTTCACAAGCACGCACCCGTACACACATCAGTGGCGTCATAGCACAACCAAACCTACCATTCAGTGTGTGTCCGCCGCCGATCAGGGTGACCGAGACCACTGTGGCAGTAGAAGAGCTATTGACTTGTCAGAAGAGTTACCAAGTATCATGCCCTGTGCCTGCTTTCTCCTTGGATGTCCTACATGGTGATTGTCAAGCCTCGAAAAAAACCTGGGCCCATGGCCTTTAACTTCCGGCCTCTGAGAACAAACAGACTAGACAGTGGAAAGCAATATAACAGCTACAGGGGCCCCCAGTGTGTGGAGCCAATCGATGTCACCACGACGACGACGACGACGACGACGACGACGACGACGACGCTGCAGAAAAGAACAACGGCAAATACTAGCATCTCAGCACATCAAAACCAGCCATTTTCCAGGCAAACGCTCGAATTCGCAAGCACCCACACAAGAATCACATCAGTGGCATCGCTGCAAACAGCAAAGCAAACCAGCCATACTCCATGTAGGCGATCGACCGCTCTGGAAACACATCGGCGACATCGCATCAAGCAGCAAATCAAAACCAGCCGTCATGTAGACGCTCGATTTCGCAAACATCCAGTACCACAGAAAGAACGATTCTCCATGTAAACTGCTGTAAACTCAGCTGCAGCTATCAAACCTCAACAATCCCGAATCAACGCTATCACGAATCCCCCTTTGGACGCTCCGGGTGACAATGTGGGGTGGCATCTAAAAGACATGATGCGACTTTGCTCCGTCACGTCACTGTACTCTGCAGCAAATGTGCGCGAGATCCAGCACTTGCCTCGCTCACGACTGCTCTCTGGAAGGTGAGCACCATTTTGTTGTGCGTCGATTTCAGCAGGTCCAAGATCTCCTGCACAGGGCGAGCTCTTCAGGCTCGAACAGTGGGCTGTGATTCAAAATCTTACAAAGACATGTCGCATATCCTTGCTTTTCTCGCTTGCTTGACCATTCACCGCATACAATCTGTCGTACTTCTGCACCTGGCAGCTCCATCTTGTAGCTGCGATGCAAGCCCGTGCAAACGGCATGCCAATCCGCCTTTGTTTCTTCGCTACACTTGGAGTTCCAATCCGCGATGAGGCCGTCGGTGGTGACACTGGTGACAACACATGCCTCACGAAAACTTTTGGTCAAGCGATTACTGTCCGTTAGGCTGAGGCAAGATTGAGTTCTAGTTGGGGCACCGCTATCGCCAGCAAGACCGTTTGCACGTCTGCAATTACAGGAATTTGGAGGCACGGAGACAGGGTAGATAAATGCAAAGACACCAGCCCAGAACGCGACTAAGTCACGCGACTAATAGACTAAGCCAGGACTTCGAACACAGGCAAAGCACAAAAGCATGGCGAAGGGTCGACTATGCAAAGATCGTACCAGCACCAGAGCAGGAGCAAGAGACAAAGCCTGGCAACAGCAACTTAACGCTAGAGTTGCTAGAAGGCCTTTCCCGCACTGGAAAGGTCAACGCCGAAGTAGGTTCCAGGTGCGCGGTCAAGGAAGATGTCCTTGTTTGGCAGGACTTCATTGCAAGCCCCAGGTACGCGAAGAACCAAGAAGGAAAGCAAACAGCCTGCAGCCTTTGCAGCCTTGTGTCGAACGTCACGGGAGCACTTGGCGAGGCCGCGCCCTGAACAAGTGGAGCTCTGACGTGACTCTTGACTCCAGGGCGGCCAGGGCCAGCCTTTCCCTCTGGGAAGGCACTGTCCATTTGTAACTCCACAAAGTCAGCAGGCCTAAGCACATCGGCACATAGAATGCACATCGACGTCAAGCTTCTGCCGCATTCTACGTCACATCAAAGATCAGATTCGCTCGGTATCCTCTGCAAGCCAAGCGTCTTTTCATCTACGCAACAGCAGGTAAACATTCTGAGCCTCGGATCTTCTGCGCTTTTCTGGAGGAAAGCCGGCAGCTTCCGAGTTCCCGGCCGGAGGCCTAGGGCCTAAGGCACAACACCCTTCTAGTAAGGGAGAACTCCAGTCTTGAGCCAATGTCTGCTCTGAGCGCTTTTAAGGATCACCGGTGCGACCAGGGATGAACTTTCCGAGCTGTGCACGGATCGTCTGTTCTGGCAGCACGCAGCTTGGCGAGCTGCTGCAGCCTTTGCCAACTGTTGCTTCCACGAAGTTCTACAAGCAGCTGTGCTTCTTCTGTTTCTTGGTTGACGGCGCAGTGGACAAATTGATTCGGTCGAATTGGCTGAAGCTTCTCGCACAGAGTTGCAGAACCTTCACGCAAGGGCTGCTGTAGCAATAAGCTTGGAGCACCGGCCTAGGCTGTGGTGCTGCGCTTCAGCATTTTCTGAGTCTTGGGCATCTTCTGGTCCGAGACACGACACTAACCTGAAATGATGCAGGGTAGTCTGTAGTGCCACCTGCAATTTGGGTCTGAGGCGATTCGTTGAGTTCGCGGGGAGTGGCCTGGCCAGCAAATGGGGACATGCAGTTGTACTCTGCATATGAAGGAGCCTTGCGGCAGGCCCTCGTTGGTTCGTTCTTGCCAGCTCGCGCAAATGCGGCTCAAAGACCTGAGAGTCTGCAGGAAGAAGACGAGCAAACCAAAGCTGGTGAGTCTCGGAGAGCCCAACCGACAAGAAGACCTGGAATGGAATATTGCAATCCGCCTGGACCAGTTGATGCAAAGCAGATCTAGGAGCTTCTCCTACGTTGCCTGTGCCACGTGGAGGGTACCACAAATGTCGGATGTTGTCTTCGCCTCGGATGCTGCGACACGGCCCTGCGAAGCACCAAAGAACACAAAAGCCATCGGGAGGCCAAACTCGGAAGAAATTGCTCGGGAAAGAAATGTAGAAACAACGGGACTTCCATTTTCTGCCGTGGAAGCACGTGCATCAGTTTGGCTCTCTTGCAGCTGTTCGCCTCGGTGACACCGTGCCGTATGAGCCTTCGACTTTCATGCTTCATGCTGTTGGTTTGAGGCAAATGCAAGACTTGTGAAACGACGCCCTGGAAGGGGTCCAGGGTTCGAGTGAAACAGAACGGCATGCAAGATGCTGAAGTTCAGCACGTTAGGAGCCCTCTTCATGCGGCGCACTGCCTGCACGAGTCTGCATCTGTTCCGCCTTCTGACTTCTTTCGGTACATGACATTTGGTTAGCTATCCGTTGTTGGGCGCCTAGCCAGTATCAGGACGTCTGGAAGTCGTCATCAAGCTCTTCCAAGGCAGGCCCCTCGTACTCCTGTGAGGCCCACTGCAATCCAGGGTGCCGCGGTTCTTCCCACGTGTCATGAATAGCGCGTGCGGCACGCACAAACACCCACATAGACACACCCACCTCGCCCGCTTCTTCCTTCTGCTTGTTGAACTCTGCCTCTTGGTGGCCACCAGAAGAGCAGGAACAGCATACGGTGCAAAGCAAAAGTCTGTGCACTGACGAGATCTCGGAACTCGGCCTTCCGCAACTCCAGGTCAGCTGTGCGATAGGCGCACCCGGCCTACACGCACCCGAATTGAAGCTCTGAGGCTCCAAGAGCCTCAAGAACATTCAAGAACTCTGCAACCCACCTGAAGCACGTTGAAGAGCAGGAAGAAGGCGGGCGCAATCTCCTGCGAGCATCGAAGCGACAACCCTGGTAAACTTTTAGAGCCAAGCTTCAGGGAGGCCTTCGCCTTCTCGGCATCCATTTCTGCAGGGGACCCAAGCTGCGTGATGTAGGCATGCAGGTGCTCCGGAAGAACACCCTTCCTGCATGCAGAGGCAGCGGAAGTCAAGAGATCACATCCTCGGAGTTGGTCAGCTCTCCCGCCTGGGACCCTCGACTTCAACCTTGCCAACCTTTTCCAGTAACTGAACCGGATTCTGTAGAATCTGCTTCAGGCGCTGCCAGTTTAAGGTCGTCTTTCTCCTGCCACGAGGTGTAGGGATGTTGTGACAGAAGCACTGCAAACCACGAAGCTTCTCTCCTGGGATAGATGTCTGCCTTCGTGTAGCCTGCGAAATGTGCGAGTGCCTCGGCTTGAAAAAAATCTTCGCAAGCGTCCGAGCAGCAGCTCGTGAAAGGCACAAGTCGAGCTAGGGTCGAGCCATGTGGCTGCGACAACGTTCAGAAGCTCGGGCGTTGCGTACACCCAGCTGGTCAAATTGCCAATCATCGGGGAGAGTTCCTTGGCCACCTCACTAGGAAAAGCTACAGCTCGAAATAAGGAAACTGACAGAAACTCATGCCTGCAAAATCCAAGCACGCCACCTCCAAAGCACGCAAGAAGGCAAACTTTTTCTGAATGACTTCCTGGGGGGAGTCGAGACAAGGATGTCTGAAGCGACGCTCGGCAAACATTGCTGCCACACTCGACAGTTGTGCGGGTCCTTTCTAGCCTCATCCGTGGCTTCGGCCTCCTCAGCCTCTATCTGCTCTGCATGCATCTGCTCGACGTTCGCGTCAATTTCGGTGATCTGACAAGGGCACAGTGCAAGCAAACTCCTTCGGTAACTTTCCGCTACGGGTAGAGCATGGACTGCAAGCTTCCTCCACCGTTCGACATGTTGGAAGTGCGCCAAATCAAGATTCACACACATCTCAACCCTTTGCTTCAACAAAGCCATCAAAAACTAGCATGCTCAGCAGCTGGTCCGTGCATTGACGCTGGATCCAGAACGATTCGGGACTTCCACTTCAACCAAAGGGATTTTTGAGGATGGTGATTTCGGGGGGGAGTCATTTCCTGCTCGAATCCGACCGGCACTGACGCGATGTCTCGTCCGTCTTCACACAGCCGATTGCAAACGAAGGCAGCGGCACAGTGGGACAACACGAAGAGCATGGCCCGCTGGCCGTCGATTTTGTAACACCGGCACTTTTGGCTAACAGCTGGGGGGTGAGCTGGACTGCTTGTGCCAGCGAATACCCGGACTTTGCCGCCGCTTCAATCCCGATGCCCCCGCCAGCAAACTTACGCTCGCGGATCCGATTCATTGACGGGCAGTGGCATTCTCCGCGTGTGGGTAGGAAGTGTCCCACAGCTTCCGTGCTTTTTTTGAACCCAGGCTCTGCTCCGACTCAGCTGCTGGGAAGCCGGCCACACCCGTGCTCCGCACAAGACGCAGCGACTGAACTCTGACATCGGAAGCTGCTTTACTTTCTCCAGGCTCGGATCCTGAATCAGCTAGGCATGGGCAACCAACACGACTTCTGCAAGTCGGCAGAGCACACCGAAGAGGCTGTGACGAGACAGAGGACCATGTGTCATCCACATCTTCTGCTCAAGATCTTGAATGTGATTACGAGCACACTCAGCATAGCAAGGCTGTGCACAAACATCTACGGCCCCGCTTGCCGTCCGTAGGCTTGCTGCAGTGCACTGCATCCTCACCGACATGGATGCCGACATCGACCGCAGCTTGAACCGATCTATACGAAACATCAAACTTTCACATGCTGTGAAACAGTGGCCAAACCAGAAGACATACAGTGCAAATCAATGAACGGGTCGTGCGCTCCGTGGCAGGCTTGTCTACCAGGCTCGCCTGCTCGTTCTGTTGTGCTCGCGTTTCATCATCGATGACGGTCAACACTTGGGCATCCACCTGACCATCAAATCTGTCTTTCCATCTGCAAGCAGCTTCACACCCATACCCTGCCCGACCCGCCTGCTTGAATTCCGTCTTGGACTTGGACTGGCAACAGGCCTTAGCGAACAGCTCACACCCAGTGCACCCAGCGCACAGACAGTCGCACCTTAGCCAGCTCCAGAACCTTCACAGCATTTCCCTCCTCGAAGGAGGTGTTGGTGCCTCATGCCGCTTGTATGCCACGGTTTCGGGAGAGAGCGTTTTGACACTACTCCGACACCTCAACAGCTAAGATGGTCACCGAGGGTGTCCAGGCAAAGAATCATTTTCACATCATTCCCCCGCATGACCAGCTGCTTCTCCTGACGTATCACACACTTCCGCAAGTGACCTTTGAGGCTTTGAGGCCGGCCTCCACAGCTTCAGGCTCCGCGTCCTCCAAGACCTCGCCATTCGCGATCGCTGCTGCTCTTGCAGCAGCTTCTTCAGCACGCCTGTGGAAACCATCACACGGAAGGTGCAGGGCTGTCGAGTTTCAGCTCCTGGCCTCTGAGCGTCTGCCTTCTTCTCCTCTTCGAACGTCTTGGCATCCGTGTATGCATCACCTGCAGGACAACAACGAACAATGAGATATTGGATGATGTGTACTTCGAGATCAGTCCGAGAAGCTCTGGTAGTACGACTGGTACACCATCGGGATGGCCAGAAAGGCTCCAAGCCGCGTCATGTCGAAGTAATGCACTTTCTCCACATCAGTGACCTGACTATTTTGCCAAGCTTGCTTTCGGCACTCGCTCCGCGTTCTGGCCAAGTCACACATTCGATGCTGACGGGGTAGTACGGGACACCGGGTTTCTCTGCAGGTGGCTCCCCTGGCACGTCTTAATCTGTCTGACGCACGGTTCCTGGACGGCATGCAAGCGACTGTGCCGATTTTGGTGAAGGCCAAAGCGATGCAGCCAAAATCGCAAAGCAAGGTGAAACAGGGAGCCTTGAGTGGAACGCTCGGAGCTTGTGCAACCGAAATAAATTGAAGGCATCCGCTCAAGGCCGCGCGGCCGCACCACCATCTACATTACAAAATCGTGGAGCTGTTAAAAGAGTTTGGCTCGCATAGTACCCTACGCACGCAGCAATTGCATGTAACGGGGAAGGACGGATCCTCGAAAATGCTCAGCACGGAACTTGTTCGCGACAGATTCGCGAAGCTCGTCGTCCTTGATGGCCCCGCAGGCTGCCGCTTTCCTCAGCGAAACAGCATGGATCCTTCATCTCCAGTCGTGGACGTCTCTCAGCCGCCTTCTGCACTGCAACCAGGCATCTCTTCGTCAGAGATCTTAATGCCAGCATACGTCGAGAGCAGAGACCTGGTGACGGAGTCTGCTGCCAAGTCGGCAGCTATTCCACCCGATAGTGACCTCCTTAGAGGCATGGCAAAACGGCAGCAACGAATGCCAGAACAGCCTACAGTACCCTTTCGCAAGGTATGAGCTGAAAATATTCGGCCCAGCTGAAGACCAAGTATCTTGTCAGGATCAGCCCTCTTCACAAGCAAGGCTGCCACGACATCTACGGAGCCGGCAGAAGCAGCCTCAAAGAGCGGAGTCTCGCCCAACTCATCGCCTGGCAAACGATCGTCAAAAAAACTACAGTAAGAATCTGCTGAGGAATTCTAGGGCTGGAACCAATGTTCGGATCATGTCCACCATCCAGCAAACGCAGAACTTCCTCCACATCGCCGGTCCGTGCAGCACATGCCAAAGGATCCTGGCTCAGGTCCTGCACTGCAGCTCACGCGACGGGCTTTGTAAGCTCAACAGGCGAGGTCGTGCAGCTACGGTATCGGTTCGGAAACTATGCACAGGTTGCCAGAGCCAGTCCTTGGCAGCCATTGCATCGCGAGCTTTTTTCACTTCAGGTGGCAAAGGTGGCAACGGTCTTTGGCGGATTGGAGCCCCGTCTTCGTTTGGCACCTCCTCTGCAGGCCGAAGTCCACGACGATTTGCTGCCCTCTCGGAAATTGCATGGCCGATTGCCTCTTGCATTCCCTGGCTCAGTGAATCCAACAACTGAGTCTTCTCCGTCTCCTCCAGCTCTTGTCCAGCGAAGAAGCTCAACAAGCTACGAGTCTGCCGGCAAGCCGCAACTTCCCACGGTGTGGTTCCATGAATTGATTTTGTCAAAGGTTCTGCATTGCACAACAGCAACATCGCGACGACGTCTGGCGAAGCGTCTGAAACTGCAGTGAAAAGAGGGGTCTCTCCCTTCTTGTCATACTCGTTCGGCTCCGCGCGTGCCTTCAAAAGATTCGTCACTTCTACAAGGTCGTCTGCAGCTGCTGCCCGCCCAAGGAGAGACGCATGCGGAACGTGGGACCCGCCCGTGGCTCGCGGGGGCTTGCCATTTGGAGCCGGCCCTTCCTTACGAACTTCTTCTATCCTTCTCCCCTGAGCCGGTGCAGAAGCTCTTTGCGCCATGTGGCCGTTCGTCTGAAGGTCTCGGCCATTCCTCGTCGCAGTGGGGGGCATCCCGCCGTAGCCAGCCTGGGCCTTAGGAGCCCCCGACGGCCGGCCCGGGTCCGCAGAAGCTCGGGGTGGCGCAGCAGAGGAGCTGAGGGGCGCAGCAAAGGGAGCTGAGGGAGCACTGCGGGGGACTGCGGCAGGAGCTGCAGGAGCTGCAGCAGGCGCAGGTGCTCCAGCCATAGCTGACTGCGCTAAGCTCATCAGACTTTGCGCAACTTGTGGTCGCAGCAGTGGGTCCACAGAGTTGACCAGCTTGGGCAGCTCACCAGGACCCGGGGCGCGACCAGCAAAGAGCTCCAGAAGCTGCTGCACAGGAGACCCGGGCATCGCAGACCGGGCGAAAGATCGCGCTTCGGCACCATGCAAAAGAAGGGCAGCGCAGGCATCCAAACTGTTTGCTGCCGCAGCTTCCTGTATTGCGAAGGTGCCACGCTCGCCTCACAGCCGGGCCATGCCCAGGCCCAGACCCACCAAAAAAAGCAAAGCTCTTATTCTTGCCTGTTAGGCCTGACCCAACAAGGTCACAGGAGTTCAATGCCAGGCAAGGGACTTTCGGCGTTCGGGTCGACACCGGTCTGAAGTATTCGCATGACAGCTACCAAGCTTCCAGAGCGAGCAGCCTTGACAAGCCGCTCGGTCGGCGTGTCTGCTGCTGGGGTCTTCCTAAGGTCACACACAACACAAGGTGGACGTTGCACTTCGCGCTTCCGGCTGCTTCCGAGCGGCTTCGCGGCAGCACGCTTAGGCTCTCTGGATTGGCCTGCAGCATCTGCCACAAGCTAGAGTAGAGAGTCTAGAGAGATCAGCAACCCAAACACATGAACTAGCCATGTTGGACTTGCCTGTCGCACTCCCGGTGCTGTTACCGCTGGCATGCGCCCGTTCGAGGCGACGCCGCTCGGCGCGCTCTGCGGGCGTCTCGGATTTCACCTCTCGAGTGCGGTTGAGCTCGGCCTGACGAAACAAGGAGGAGCAGGCGTTTCAGGAGGCGCCTGACAACTACGCCACTCCGTGAATCTCCGCGAGCCTCGGCCTCGGCCTCTACCTGCAAAGCGGCCTTGTTTGGTCCGCCCAGCTGCTCCGGAACTTCATCCCAGTCAAACATGCGGAACGAGACAACGTTGGGCGTTGCTTGTGTGATGTCTTCCCAGTTCACTCCCGCGTTCATTAGCTCACCTCGTGTGAAAAAGGCTATTCAACTATTCGATCAATATAATCAAAAAGACCAATGATCTAGATGTTGATGGTCATCTGCTTTGTGGCTTAGTCGGGGCTCCAGTGATGGCCCAGGATCAGAGCTTCACTATGCTGCCTGGAGGTTTGTTCGATCTCGTGGCTGGCAGACACACTTTCAAACACAAGCGGAGAAGAGTCGCATGTGGCGAGAGGTCAGCCTTTGCGCCAGACATGACAACTTCGCTACTTAAGGCACCTTCCGCAGGTTCTTCTGGTACCGGCTCTACACTTGGCGGCTTCCAAAGACAAAGATCCTCCGACGGGTTGACCAGTGGCACAGAATGACTCGATCCTGATGGACGCACTCTCCTTGAAATTTTCGTCGGCTGGATTTTCGGTAAGGGCGCCCCAGGTGACTCCTCGAAGCGGGGCAGACTGTTGACAGCTTGGACACACAATGTCCCGCCTTTACCCTCAGCCAGAGTCTGTTCCGTCATCCACTCTGATCCCTTGGAGGCATACTCATAACCTGAGCGGATGAAACCAGCGGCTGCTTCTCGGACTTGCAACTCGGAAAAGTCTCACGAAACCAGGTGGCTGATGTAGGGGCCGGAGGGATCACCGCCCTGTTCGACAGGGTCTTTGCCACGTCTTTTCGCGAGCGATTCATAAACCGTCTGGCCTCCTCTCCTTGCTCCAGAATGCCCAGGTATACTGCCGAAGCACCGGCCGTTGCTTGCGCGACATCAACGAGCTCCTGCCACAGCTTGTCCTTCACGAGATGCTCAGACGCACCAAGCTCAACACCACCGGATGCTACGCTTCAGCCGATACGGTCTCCTCAAACATCATCTCGTCGCTGCTAAACTTCTCAAAGAGAGAGCTGTACTTGGATTCCAGCTGCTGCGTCTCTGACAGCTTCTGCTGCCTCAGAGGCGACAGCAAATTTCGGAGGTCTGCCAGGCCATGAAGTCCTGCCTCGAATGCTCCTTCTCGTCTCGCTTCGACCTAACCGACAAAGCAACCTAACGGCCATTCCATCATGCCCCTACGATAGCTAGTCAGCTAGTCACTGCTAGTCTTGACATGCAACCGGCCTGGTCTGTGACCTTAGCTGCGTCAGCTCTTTCTCCACCTGGTCCATGCACTGTGTTCGGACACCGTCTGCCAAACGAAACAAAAGATGCTGACACCGAGGAGTGCACCTGCTCTCTCTGTTCTTTCGCCTACAGATCCACAAGGCTGGTGCTCTGAAGTTTCCAGCATTCCACCGCGCCTCTTCCTGTTCAGCATATTGCATTAGCCACTTCGACAGAAAGTCGACTCCGTCCTGCATCTGCCAGGCTTCCGTTGAGCAATGTCAGGACATCACTGCTTTAGATAGCTGATGGCCGATTTTGAGACAGTCGCCACGTGAGCTCGCACGTAGCGGGTCATGCAGCCAACTGGTGGGTGATACAGAAAGCATCGAAGTGACCAGGCCAAGACGAATGGCTCATCTGTTCAGAACCATTCCTCACCAGAGCACTTTCATCGTCTTCTTGGATTTGCTTAAAGCAGATCCAGAATCCCAGGTGGTCCGTATGCTTGCATCATCCTTTCTGCCCAAGCCCTTGTTGCAACAAGTGCAGCGAAACCAAATAGTTCGCGTACTCATGCCTTAGCTGGCATATGAAGCGGTGAGCACACGAAACAGGTGAATGCACGCGCACTGCAAGCACAAACTAAGCAACATGGAGGGGAAACAAGGCAGCGCGACAAGCAGCGTTACACTTTGAACAAGATGCGGATCAGATCGCAATAC
This sequence comes from Symbiodinium sp. CCMP2456, assembly GCA_905221635.1. Taxonomy (NCBI): domain Eukaryota; class Dinophyceae; order Suessiales; family Symbiodiniaceae; genus Symbiodinium; species Symbiodinium sp. CCMP2456. The sequence goes on along the minus strand of CAJNDV010032330.1, from coordinate 12,632 downwards.
CTCTTTTCTACGGATTTCAAGCCGCTTCTTTGCTGCTTGTGCCTGCATTTGGCACTGCCGCTCTTGCTTGCGAACTTCGGCCGCTAGCTCGTCCTTGGCACTCATGCCCCAAGCGCAACAAGGCCTGCTCATGCTGTTCACGTGTCTGTGCCTGTGTGTGTAGATGCTTTAACATAGCTATGTGTATAGAATCCCTTCTATTGCATGGGGCCAATGCGGGTATTGTGATGCTGACCAACGAAGAAAACAACACCATGGGATGAGGTTTGGGATGCCAATCATTGTACCTGCAGAAACAAGCTCGACAGTACCCAATCCACCATGAAAGTCGGAGCCTATTCCTTGTACCTAACTGTGTTTCCCAATTGTCATGCATGCATGAACTTCACTTTGTCTTTGTCGGTCTCTGATGGTCTCTGTCGGTCGCTCGTCGCACCCTGCCGTGCCTAAGTGTGTCCGCACATGCCAATCCAGACAAGGGGCATACTCATTGCAAAGCTTGTCGCACCGTTCCCTTGCAGCAGTTGCACGTTCGGCCAGCATCGCATGCTTCACGTCCATTTTCTTGGCCCGTTGCTCAGCCGTTGTCATATGCATGCTGGTTGCACGAACTAGATTCACAGAGGAGTACTTCTTAGCCCGGAGAAAGTTCTCCACCAGCGGCGAATACTGAAGCTTGCGACGAGGGCGACGGTTGAAATGCCCCATCCAGGCAGTCTTGTCAGCAAGCGAGTCAGCGCTCAGCTGCCCCAGCAATGGCTGCGTAGCTGTTGTTCTGAGTGCCACAGCATTCGCAGCTTCTACATTCCGTTGATGTGGCTGTGATGGAGCCGCCTGAAGCACATCCCCCTTGCCGAGATTCAACTTCCAGTGAGATGTGTCCACAAACTCAGGACATATGCCAGATGTCCAGTACGAAATACGGATCACTAGATCCTTTCGGAACTTGTCTGTGAAATCGATTCGAGACTTCGGATATGCAAGGAACATTGCATAGAGAACGGCCTGGGCAACAGCATCAGCGTAACATCTGAAGAAGAAGTCCTTCCTGCTGGGATTCAAGGAGCTGAAGAGGCCAACAAAGTTAGCAGAGATGCGGTCGAAGAGCCGAGTTTCCACGTCCAAGTGTTTGCCAGGCTTGAAATACCAGCAGATACAAAACCAAAAGGCATCTTGAATGACTGCACGAGAGCACTGGGATTTGAAGTCTTTGAACCACAAGTTCCGTGCTTGCTCTGACCAGCCCTTCAAGTCGAGGTTTTGCGCCTTTGCTGGATCTCTGGTGAAAAGAAACAACAAGCTGTCAGATGCAATGCCAAAACAGAAAATCCGGACGAAGCATGGGACAGGGCTCGATGTTGCTCATGATCTTGTCCAAGGGGATTGACGGTGGCAGCGGCGCGGGAGTTGCAAGACCACCATGACATTCTGCAGGAAGCTCCGCATACTCTACATTGTAGATGTTGATCGAGGGTAAAGAAACCTTGAATGCAAGAGCAGGTGGAAGCAAGTTTTACTCAAGGAAACTGATCTTCTCAGGAAACCCGCGAGACGCCGTGATGAGAGGTTGTAGAGGGAGATGGCAAAGCCGCCTCGGGCGTCTCGTCCATCTGAACCAAAGCTGACGAAGCATCTGCTTCCGGCGTCTCCACTGCGGCTTCCTTAATGCTACAAGCTCCCATGGCCTATGCACCCAGGGTCTGCCTGCTTGAACAACCGGATCAATAATCAAGACTAGATGCAACCTCGGTGATGAAGCCAACTTTGGCATTTGCCCCTGTCTCCATGGCTGAGTGGTCTGGGCGCTTCTCAGCCAAGGGAGGGCTGAACGATGCGAGTTCAGACCTCCTTTGGAATTGACAAGAGCCCTCTCTACATCTTCGGAAACCGGTTGAGCCAAACACAGCTACAGAGGTGAAAGTGCACGCGTGTCAATTTCATGAGCCGGCGAAGTGTCAACGAGTCGACATAGCACAAGCATCAACCACCGTTGCCCAGGTTTCCTTGGGCTGCACCACCGCCATCTCTGCGAGCGCCTTTGCTAAGATTCCTCCGACATTTTCTTGTAAATACTGGGCGGCTCCTGCATCCATTCCTCGGCAATGCAGCATAGGAACTCACTCTGCAGTTCAAAAACTTCACGTAAGCCGACAATGCCTGACCGTTGCGGCTAGTCAATCGACTTGCCGCCTAGATACTGACGTATTGTCGATGGATGGGCACGAGGATGGTGACAACAGCTCTCGAGCCGCACTTTAAGCTCGCGAGCAAAGCATGCAAGCAAATCCCAGCTGCACAGCGCAAAGAGCAATTCCGTAGCCTTCTGTGACTTGCCAGCTTTTTCTCGCACCTTTTGGGTTTGATCAGAGCTGTACAAGGGTCAACGCTTAAGCGACTCGAGACGCATCGACTCGTGTCGCATGAGGGGACAATCACGTTGGAAAGCTGAGTGATGTAGCCCATGTTTCCACTTCGGACCGAAGCTCCGAAATCGCATCCTCGCAGCGGTGAGCGGGTCAAAACGGGATCAAATGCGGAATCACAAATCCATGCAGCAAAGCCACCCTTTCTGGCAGATTGGGATCCTCGATCGAAGAGCTTCTTGAAGCGTGGAGTTGCTTACGACAGACATGCAGCTTCTCCTATCTGAGCACTGCCTGAAGCTGCAGCCAAAGCTCTAGTAAGCTCTTGCTGAAATCTGCAAGCTTTTTTCCAGACCTGTTCCCCAGAGATCTTTCTTCTGTACTTTCTATGACAAGTCGAATGCCCTGCTGCACTGCTGGGTGCCGCGCCGAGATTGCACATCATTCGCGATGTCGCGCGCTCGCAGCAAAAAGGCGCCAATCCGTTCGAAGTCCGCTTCACACGCACCCCGGGTTGTCATAGCACATGTACCAAGGCGTACACCCCCGGGTGAAGCCGGAGAAGTGTCAGTTGGAATTGCATTCCGGTTCCTTGGCGCTTCGGTCATCCATCTGCACTGGTAGAGTCCAAAAAGCAATGTTATCAGTGATATACCTGCTCTATGTAATAATGCCGTTCGAGTAGAGGCTTCAAGACAGGAACGTCTGATAAGAAGCATAAGAAGCGCAACCGAAGCACACGATGATGGAAGCCAGCTCGCAAACTTTCTCGATCTTGGCTCCGGATAAACCGTCAGTCTTGACATCCCAAAGAAGGAGGTGGTTGTCCGTCCCTCCAGTAACTAAGGAGCATCCATGGCTGGCCAGGTACGCAGCCAACGCTTTGCAGTTCGTGACAACATCCTCACAGTACTTCTTGAACTCAGGAGTCTTCACCTGAAAAGTCGAGGTACAAACCTCAATTAACGATAAATCAAGCATTTTTTTTCATTCATGACGCAGCATCCGGT